>JAKUAJ010000054.1:8882-103511 GCA_030562865.1 Kodamaea lidongshanica (nom. inval.) | reverse complement strand
GAAGCAATAGTATTCATATTGAAATGTTATACTGATAGTGCTGCGAAGCAATAGTATTCATACTCCCATACTATACTATTCATAGTACTGCTTCGCAGCACTATTCTACATGATACCATAATACTGGTTATTATACACTATCAGCCAATGAACAATTTGTACCAACATTTATAAGGTGGATCTTCGAGAGATTTTGCAGCATAGTAAACATCAAATTCCAATAGGGATTATTACTGGGCCAGATATCAGAAACTGTGGTCATGAATCATGTTATTTGTGTAAATTCACGTAAAAATTCATATAAGAGTTCAGGTAAGTTCATAGAAGAGTTCAGGTAAGTTCATAGAAGAGTTCACGCAAGAGTTCATTTACAAACTCACTCACGAACTCACGCACTCAATCACTTACTCACAAACTCACGAACTCACTCATGAACTCACGAACTCACGAACTCACTCATGAACTCACGAACTCACTTATTCACGAACTCACGAACTCACGAACTCACGAACTCACGAACTCACGCACTCATTCACTCGCTTCGCTCGTTCGTTCGCTCGTTACAAATGTTTCGTTTGTTCCAAACGTCTCTTTGTGCAGATGATCCTCACTCTGTCTCGTTTACTTTAAAGCCCATACGTCCACCTAAATTGAACCAACATCTAATGCCATCCCCACACAATAGATGTGAAATTTCAAAGATTATTATCCCGCATCACCCCGTTTTCTCAGCAGCAGTCAGGGAATACACTGATTAATAGATAACTACAAATGTAACCAACCAACACCCTGAACATACTCCAATGACTATCACATACTCTAATGACTATCCCATACTCTAATGACTATCCCACACTCTAATGACTATCCCATACTCTAATGACTATCAGATCCTCAACTATATTCAGCATCAAATACGCCCAATCCTGTGTCCCTATGGGTCTCTTATCGATCCAAAATAGTGTTGACTGCGGCAGAACGCACTGAACAAACTGATGGATACGAACGAACGAACGAGCGAAGCGAGTGAGTTCGTGAGTTCGTGAGTTCGTGAGTGAATATAAACTGAAGCACGCTAGATGCGTGCTAAAATGATATTGCTACGGTTTTGGCGATAAATGAATATACTACTTATGGTAGTAAAATTTGATCTTTGTAGTGTCATCAAGGTTGATAAAACCGAAAATTCAGCTGTCGGTTTTATAAATCACCTGTAGTTTCGTTATTGGTTAAAGCCTTATGTTTTGGAGAGAGTTTACACTCACGAACGAACTCGCTTCGCTCGTTCGTTCTAGTTTCGGGGTAATACTATACACTTTGCTCGTTCGTTCTAGTTTCGGGTCAATACTATACACTACACCTTTAGGCGAGTTCTGTTGAATTCTAAGGATACTAGAGTACGTACGTGTAATGAATTAGCCTGTGTGCATACTCAAGACTCTAATGTGCTGTTTTTGGCTGAATGAATGTAGGTGAATTTCTGTCAAAGAGTCTTTAAATGAGAATTCAGACCAAGGAACTCAGGAGCGAAGCGAGTGAGTGAGTGAGTACGTGAGTGAGTACTTGAGTGAGTACTTGAGTGAGTTCCATTGGATGAAAAAGTTGAGAATTCAGACCAAGGGGGGACTCACAAGGTGGTTACATACTCTTTAACATAAGAGCAAAGTGAGTGAGGGAGTTTGAGCCAACAAAGTGCGTTCGTGAGTGAGTAGCGAAAATGAGTTTGCTCGTTCGTTCGTTCGTTCGTTCGTTCGTTCGTTCGTTCGTTCGTTCGTTCCTTTCGCTCGTTAATTCATTGGGTCGCTCGTTCGTTCGTGTGCACGTGTATTCGTGTATTCGTGAGTAGCAAATAAAGTGACTGAAGAGGACGATTTGCAGATATTATTTTCGCAACCAATGCTGTGAATGAGTGCGTGAGTGCAAGTGAGATTCGTGCGATTCGTGCGAGTTCGTGCGAGTTCGTGCAAGAGAGTACATCTCTACAATCAGAGACAGCTAGACTGAAACAAACCTTTAAATGCGATAAATATGTTAATATGAGTAAATAGTATGGTTATAAGTATAGTGTCAGTATCTGCTGTTTATGTAGTTATTTTCATATAAACTTGCACTACTCTACGGATTTTTTGGCTTGGCTGTCTTGCCCGGCTGTCTTGCCTGACTGTCTTGCCTGACTTGCTCGGCTGCTTACAGGCACCTTTACAAAACAAATACACCCTCATTTATTCATACATCAAGCTTCTACCAAAAGTTACATATGTGCTTGACGTCATAGAAATCACACTCAAATTATTAATATGCAAAATCATACACAAATGAATATATTCACTCAGTCGCTCGCTTAGCTACTCAATCACTCGCTTCGCTCGTTCTTTCGTCCTTACAACAACTTCACAATCTTACCAATGGCAATAGTCGTACCTTGATCTCTCAAAGTAAATCTTCCCAATTGTGGGTAGCTACCATAAGTCTCTGCACACACTGGGGCGGCTGCTTCCAAAATAGCAATCACCTTCATACCCTTTTTAGCAAACGCAGGAGGTTTCTTGGACTTTCTGTTTGTTCCCTTCTCCAATTTATGCTTCAACTCAACAAACTTCACCTCCTCAATGGCGGTATGCAAGTGCATCACACAGGAGAACCCGTTGGACAAGATGGATTTCAACTCCACAATGGCGATTTGGGCTTCGAAACGAACGGTGGTGTGTACTGGGTTTTTGATCGAGGTCAAGACAAAACCAGCAGCCACGTCTTCTTCTTCCACACCCTTAATTTTCAAACGAACTTGCTCTCCGCTGAATGCAGCGTCACATTCTTGTTCAGTTTCGTTGTAGATGGTCACCACTTCGATGTTGGCTTTGTTAGGCATCAACAACAATTGGCCACCCTTTTTGACGTGTCCGGATTCGATTTTACCTTCCACGATTGTTCCCAAGTCTTTCATTTTACCAGAGATTGGTAACATGAAGGCTCCGTTAACCTTTCTGTCTACTGTTTTCATATCGTCAAGATACTCCAATAAGGAGGGACCGGTGTACCACGGACACTCCTTGGCTGGCACTCTGTCCTTGAGCCCGGCACCTGTGTACCCGGACACAGGCATGAAGATGATATCGTCCTTGGCGTACCCAATTCCCTTGAGGAAGGCACCCAACTTGGTGGTACAGTCCTTGTAACGGGACTCGGACCATTGCACAGTCTGGTCATCCATCTTGTTCACCACCACAATGATTTTGTTAACACCTTGAGTCTTGGCCAACAAGGCGTGTTCTCTAGTTTGACCTCCTTTTTCAAACCCAGTCTCATACTCTCCCTTTCTAGCGGAGATCACCAAGATCCCAACATCGGCTTGTGAAGCACCTCCAATCATTTCAGACACATACATTTTGTGACCTGGAGCATCCAAGATGGTGTAACGTCTCTTTTCAGTCTCAAAGTATGCCTTACCAACCTCAATGGTCTTACCGTCATTACGTTCCTCCTTGTTGGTATCCATGACCCAAGACAAGTACCAACCTTGTCTTCCGGCTTCCTTGGCTTCACGCTCATACTTGTCCACCGTACGCTTGTCTACAGACCCAGTCAAGTACAAAATGTTACCTCCCATAGTGGACTTTCCGGCATCAACGTGTCCCATGAAAATGATCGACACGTGATCCTTACCACCGAACATTTCAGCCATTAATTCTGGGTCGATTTCCTCTTCCTCCACCTTTTGTTTAGCTTTGACTTCGAGTTTGGCTTCTGGTTTGGCTTCTGGTTTGGCTTCGGGTTTGACTTCGGGTTTGGTCTCTTCAATTTGTGATTTGGTTTCCGGCTTGGTTTCAACCTTTGGCTCGGCTTTTGGTTCGGCCTTTGGCTCAGTCTTTGCCTCGGTCTTTGCCTCAACCTTTGGCTCAGCCTTTGGTTCGCTCTTCTCCTTCACTTCGGTATCCTTTTTGGCATTACCCAACTTAATTGTAGAAGATCCAGCCAACTTAAGCACCTTCTTAACCTTTGGAGCATTGTTTAATGAGGCTCCCTTTTGCTTTTCAAAGTCTGCTAAAGACATACCTTGGTTTGGTTGGTAGCTTTGATTTGGTTGGTAACTTTGGTTTGGTTGGTAACTTTGGTAACTTTGTTGATAGCTCTGGTTTGGTTGATAGCTTTGATAACTTTGCTGATAGCTTTGATTTGGCTGGTAGCTTTGATAACTTTGCTGGTAACTCTGGTTTGGTTGGTAACTCTGGTTTGGTTGATAGCTTTGGTTAGGTTGGTAGCTTTGTTGGTAACCTTGCTGGTAGTTTTGGTTTGGTTGGTATTGGTTGGAGTAACTCTGTTTCTGGTAATTACCCTTGTATTGTCCTTGGGAGTACTGAGAGTACTGTTGTGGAACAAACGCCTGGGCCCCATTGCTGAAGGCGGCCTTTTGGGAGGACCCTTGCTCCTCAAGCTGAGTGTTTTGAAGGTCCTGGGCCAACTTTTCTGGTGTTTGCTCTTGGTTGGACATGATGAAAATTTTTTCTATTCCTCGCAGATTTTGTATTCGTATGGAGTGGCAGGGACGAATGTAGAGGTTTACATGGGGATAAAAATGATACAATCGGGGGGATTAAAGGGGATATAAGGGGATTTCATGTAGTTGAGGTGATTTATGAGGTGATATGATACCAATTAGGAGGTTACATAATCAAGGCTATTTAGTAGGTGATGTGATATAGGCGAGGTGATGTAATCGATTTAGTACGTCTTGACGTAAGTAGGGCAACTTACATAAACCAGCACATCACATTGTAAATGACATACTCTTTACAAACCCAATCATCATCACTAGAGTATACTTTCGTTTGCTCGTTCGCTCGTTCGCTCGTAATGACTTGTCTCGAACCGATGGCTGCGAAATTATTGCATCTCATAGCTCGTAGCGTATATGTAATCATTCAAGCACGTGCGGCGTTTCAAGAATTACATTTATTCTTCTCTTATGGAATGGCTCTTTTGATACGTCTTCTGATTGGTGAGCGTTTGCTTTAAGGATCCACTGTTTCTTTGAGTAACTTACCGTGTCGTTTGCTTTATTTTTACTCTGTCTGCTCAACTCAAATCACGAACGAGTAAACGAGCGAACGTTCATGTGCTCGTTTGGTGAGAACTGGATATCAAAGGTACTCTATATACTGATACACCTCTCCCTAACAATCGTTTGATCTAGAGAGGCACTTTAACGGAATCAAGAATATAACAATAATGGACTCTTGATTTCCCAAGGTCCCTCCCTTTGGAAGTCTTGTGGCCAAGGTCCCTTCCTTTTGAGGTATATGATCCAAATGATGACAACATCACATATATCACACTACAGCTCCCTGTATCACAACACCAATCTTTGACTCGAAATAACAACTCAATAGTACCAACCTCTGTACAAATCAACATCCTTGGTTCCTAAATCAACTTCTCACGTGACCGCTTGAACGATGTCCTAGCTGCGAAATCTCAATCTTACGAAATCACATTGTACTGATTGATTCACCATAGTATTACTCAGTCTGTCTTGGTTTCAATCATGTGCGGGGACATCTCATTAGAACTCAGTTATATGTTCAAATACACATGAGTCACCTGAACTTGACATCTCGGATTGTCAAGTGATTCTTGTGGGAGAAAGGTTACGGACTTGTGATTAGTGTAATTATGCGGTTGGATAGTTACATTCAGTTGGGTAGTCATATTCACTTGAATGGTCAAAGTAATTAGAACAGTAATATTCAGTTGAATGGTCAATTTAAACAGAACAGTTATATTCTGTATTCATATTCACATTAAACGTCTCGCCTAAGATGACCGTTTTATGTTCTCCATCTTCTTCTCACACAAGTCAGTGCAATGTGCAAGTTAATCCAAGTTGACTAGTATAAACTTTGAATACTCACTTTGAGAACATTCATGTATTACTCTTGTATGTATATGTGATATGATATGAAAATCAGAACTACGGAGCTGGATTTCGAAGCAGTACTAAAACAAAGGACTCAAGAGGTCAGCAAGTGATTCCTAAAGGGCGAATTGTGTGTGCGCTATCAAAGAGTCTTCACCAACAAGTCGCGCCACCTAGTCTTCACCAATAAGTCGAGCCACCTAGCCTTCACCAATAAGTCGCGCCATCAAGCCTAGCGTCGCTACCTTCTCTCTATCAAAATCTTCACCAACAAGTCGCGCCGCCTATAGTCTTCGCGCCATCAAAGCTTGTGATATATCAAAAATACTCATGTACTCCTGCAATACGTGTTCCGAGACGCTCACGGAACCAGGCAAGCATCTAGCTTCCACCAGGCACAAATCCATTACATACCTCCCCCTGGATGAGACAGTCACATGCGAAGATTGCCAGAGTGACAATCTCCACCAGATGAAGATACTCCGTTACGGCTTCTCAGACATGGCCTTACTCTGCTCAGGGTGTGAGAGCAAGAATGGGGCTGCCAGTGCCGAATACACCATGGAAAATGGTTTCTTCTTCAAACGACTCCCCGCGTACTACAAGTTTCGTGACATTGTGTGTGTACGATGCCAGCTGGACACCAACTTGTATGTCAGCAAAGGACCCCAACAAACGATAGTGTGTGGCACGTGCATGAAGGATACCGAAGTGGGCAAGTTTGTTAGTGAGAATGACGAGAACTTTCTCACTGAGCTCTTGGGATTCCGCGAAACAGTCAAAGGGGTAGGTGCCAAAAGGGGCGGGCGTATCCCCAAACGGGGCGGACGTGTCGCTAGAAAACCTCGCAAGGTGACTGCCGAGCAAGAGGCTCGCAGGGCACACTACGAAGAGAAGATGGAGAAGGTTTCCAAATTGCTGTCTGGGCAAACCATGAAGGCTGTGGGGGCTGTGATTCCATTCAGCACCAGGGGTAACCCTGTCAATAAGGTTGCTTCTGGTGGTAAATTTGCAGGCAAATCAACGCCTGCTGGAAAAAAGTCCTTCTCTGCAGGAAAATCAACGTCACATTCTGTCTCTGGAGGAAAACCCTCAACTCCAGGCTCCTCTAAAGGCTCGTCTAATGTTGGAAAATCAACATCACAGTCTGTCTCTGGAGGAAAACCCCCAAGTACAGGCTCGTCTAGTGTTGCTGGGCCAAGTCAAAGCACAAAGTCCAATAAAGAATCTACAAAGGCTTCCAAACCAAAGGAGAAAACCAAACCTGAAAAGAAGGATGTGAAGATGCATGAAATGTCTGATAAGAATGAAAAGTTGTCCAAGAGTCATAAAGAGGGGAATGTCAAGAGTGACAAGAATGTCAAAAGTGATAAGAGTGTAAAAGGTGATAAGAATGTAAAAGGTGATAAAAACGTCAAAAGTGATAAGAATGTCAAAACCGACAAAAATGTCAAAACTGACAAAAATATCAAAACTGACAAAAATATCAAAAAATCAGTCACCAAAGGGGAAAAACCAGTCACCAAAGGGGAAAAACCAATCACCAAAGGAGAAAAATCAGTCACCAAGAAGGAACAGGAAAATTCACCAAAATCAGAACCTCTGGAAGAGCCCTACAAAATACCTCAATTCATCACGGATCAAATCAATTCCAAGCCCCAACTCAAGTATTCATCCCTAGATGAATACTTTCGCGAAATCAGCTACAACATGTTTGTAGAGGAAAGCATGGCTGGGGAACACTTGAAACTCACGCACACAGACGCATTAATAGAATGGTTTCAAGATGACCAGGGCCGTTTCAAGGTGACTCTCCACGGTAAAAATGACGTGGCACAGCTGTACATTCCCGAGAAGCTCCGTACAGCCAAGAAGAAGCCGTTTCTGGCCAACCAGGCCATTTTCTTGGTGGCCAACGGTAGCGACGCATGGTATGGACATGTAGGGATTGTGGAGGAACAGAAGAAGAAGAAACAGGTTTTTGAGGTGATTGTGGTATTGTATGCTTGGAATATCAAGCCACTCCCCGTGTATGAACACGCGCGGAATTTGGAAATCATGCCTGCTTCTGCTGCGGTGACACGTGTCTTCCAGTCCATGAGCACGTTGGTTAACGAGAAGTTCAGGCAGATGGTGCTCGGTAACACACCCATCAAGCAGATTGTGTTCAACAACAAGGTGAATTTTGTCTCGCGATTGAACGAGTCGCAAAAGATTGCAGTGCAGCTGGTATTGAACAACGCTATCACAGTACTTCAGGGACCCCCGGGCACGGGTAAGACGTCCACCATCTACGAGATCATCCTTCAGTTGTTGAACTCTTTGAATTCGTACCCCATATTGGTTGTGGCTTCCTCGAACATTGCGGTGGATAATATTGCCGAGAAATTGATGTCTTCGCACGCGGGATCCATTTTGAGAGTCACGGCCAACGAAAAGGAGAAGGAGTACCCGAGGTCGCATCCGCTTGCATCAATTTGTTTGCATCACAAGACTTACGATGCTTTGCCTCAACGATACAAGGATGTTTCGCTAGACCTCAAGCGGGGTACTCTAAGCTTAGGGCCAAAAGGGTATGCTAAATATATCACGGAGCGTATTGCGATTCTGTCGCAGTTGGTTGCCCAAGCCAAGGTTATTTTCACCACAACGGTTACCGCAGGTAGCCCTGTGCTTAAAGACATCCGAAACTGTCCTGTTGTGATTATGGACGAGTCCACACAATCTTCGGAGCCCACCACGTTGATTCCGTTGCTGATGACGGGGATCAAGAAGTTTGTATTTGTTGGGGACCAAAAGCAATTGAGTTGTTTCTCCTTGATTCCGAAATTGTCCATGTCGCTTTTCGAACGTGTGTTGCTCAACGGGATTTACCGGAACATCCATATGTTGGATACTCAGTATCGTATGCATCCGGATATTAGTGAATTCCCCATAGCCCGGTTTTATGGGGGGAAACTCAAAAACGGTATAACGGCAGAGCAAAGGCAATGGGAAGGAAATGCCGTCCATTTCTGGGACACAAAGGGTAAGGCCCCGGAATCCACCGTATCGCACAGATTTAGAGAGGAATTCGGAAGAACATATGTGAATCGCAAAGAAGCACAATACGTGGCCGAGGCTCTTCGGTACTTGATTGTAGAGAAAGGAATCAATCGGGAGGATATTGGGGTCATCACACCATACTCGGGACAACGAGACTTGATCTCCTCGGTATTGGTCAAAGACGACGTCATCAACCCATCCAAGGCAGTGATGCGTATCGAGGTGGACAAGGAGGACTTGTATAACGAACTGAAGCCAGTGACCATCCACGTGGTGAGTGACATTATGATTGCATCCATTGACGCGTTCCAAGGTCGTGAGAAGAATTTCATGGTGATGTCGTGCGTAAGGTCCAACGCGAGAAATGCGGTGGGGTTCTTGGGGGACGAGCGTCGTTTGAATGTGGCCTTGACCAGAGCGAAGTTTGGGTTGATGATGATTGGGGATGCGCAGTTTTTGAAGAGATCTGATGGGTTGTGGGCAGAGTATGTGGGGTATTTGGAGGGGAAGGGATGGGTGGGTGCCTCAATTAGCGAGCGCAGCGAGCTAATTGAGCGTGAACGAAATGACCCATCAGCGAGCGAAGCGACGAGTTAGCGAGCGCAGCGAGCTAATGGAACGTGAGCGAAATGACTCATTAGCAAACGAAGCGACGAGTTAGCGAGCGCAGCGAGCTAATGGAACGTGAGCGAAATGACTCATTAGCAAACGAAGCGACGAGTTAATGGAGCGTTAGCGAAATTACCCATCAGCAATCGAAGCGTGAAACAAGCGAATCAATCGAAATGACCAGCTCATCATATTGCTAAATTATTTATAATGAGAGTCCAAGTCTTGTATGTATTTATTTATAATGAGAAAACTCTCTGCTAATTTCAATACGAATTTGTAGTATTCCAAGATAACGGAACTGACCTCCCACTGTGAGGGAGTAGCAAAGCACGTGAATTACTAGTTCAGATTTCAACACTCAAGATCCGTAGATGGTGACAATTCATATTCAGATACAATATGATGAAATCTAACGTCCTTCACTGTACCATGTAGGCAATAGCGGCACGGCATACCTTGGTGTGTTTGAGTGGTCAATTATTGAGGGGTAGATTTCATACTAAAATGACCATAGGTATCAAATGAACATTGACTTTGGTTATGATGAAATTTCACTCCGATAGTGCGCAAATTACATCCGTCTCTATGTCTTGTGCATGACTGATACTATGAGGTCATATACCCTGATACAGTTATGTCAGCAAGAATTTGGCGGTTCAGATATCTGGACTAGCAGTACTCTGAAAGTAATCTCCAATAGAATGCATAGTTCGAATCATGACACTATGAAGCTCTTGATATTACATGCATGTTTACGAGTATCAGCCATGAAGATTCAAATATCAAGAGAAAAACTAACAGGCTGAGTAATGGTACTCCCTTTGGGAGTCTTATTTCTTCTCAAGATGTTGTATTCGAGTGATTTTAATATGCCTATATTGCCAAAAACGTTTAATGTGCCTTTGTCTTTCAGTCACCTAACTACGATTGCCATGTTGTTGCGGTACGGGTCTTTCAGGAATTCATAGAAATTATATAAATTGTTAACGAATAGTAATCATAATAATTATATGCTAATCAAATTCACAGTCCAGTATACATAAGAAATATAGTCTTTAAAAGACGACAAGCGTAGCTAGTGATAGTTGGATGTTTTAATTTGGTTTGTCGATTTGTATGGATACGAGCGAACGAGCGAAGCGAGTGAGTGAGTGTGTGTGTGATTGAGTGAATGTGTGATTGAGTGAGTGAGTAAGAGCGTGTGTGTGTGTGGGTGGAGTGTTTGATTGAGTGTGTGTGTGATTGAGTGAGTGTGTGATTGAGTGAGTATGTGATTGAGAGAGTGCGTGATTGGGAGAGTGTGTGATTGAGTGACTGTATGATTGAGTGAGTGAGTAAGTGCGTGTGTGTGGGTGAGTGAGTGAATGTACTATTTATATTCATTTGTACACACAAATTATGCTAAACTGGATACAAATCAAACTCAGATTCACATAATCATTAAACATACTCTCCAACAAGTCCTCTTTGTAGCCAATTAGACACTTTGAAAATATATGTATATGATAGAGTCCTCCTCCTTAAAGACCTTTGAAATCTCAAAAGGGAGGGACCTTTGTATGGAATATCAAAACTAGATGTTATTTAATATGCCCAAGTGGCATTATGTCCCCAAGTCAGTATATTGTGAGCCACTAAAAGGCATCTAACGCAGGTCGCGCTTCGGCGACCTACGGCCCCTTTATTCTAGACAAGTATCTAACGTATCCCTTACAAAGGATACTCTCTATAAGAGAGCGAGCTTCTTCTTTCCATAACTAAGATAGAGATCTAAAACGATTTCAAAATAAAGTTGTCAATCTCAAAAGGGAGGGACCCTTGTATATCTCAAATTTTTCAAGGTGGAACGATTGTATGTTTTCAAAACGTAAGGGAGGGACCTTTGAAATCTTGAATTTTTAAATATTTGGTATACACGTTCAAGTGATGGTGTTGAATAGTACTGCGAAGCAGTACTGTGAGTGCGTGTATAGTATTTCAATTGAGTGACACCTGGGACGATTAGTACTGCGAAGCAGTACTGTTGGTGCGTGTATAGTATTTCAATTGAGTGAAACCTGGGACGAATATTCTTGCTTCACAGCACTCACTTCATGTATAGTGTTTCAATTGAGAGCTAATTGAAAATGTAATTATTGTTTGTACTCTTGAATGTGAATTCTTGAAAATTGAATGTCCCAAGTGGGTTTTGAGTGAGTAGTGAGATCATTGAGTCAAACAAACTCTGTTCACTCGTTTGTGAGTAGTGAGATCATTGAGTCAAACAAACTCTGTTCACTCGTTTGTGAGTAGTGAGATCATCGAGTCAAACAAACTCTCTTCGCTCGTTTGTGAGTAGTGAGATCATTGAGTCAAACAAACTCTCTTCGCTCGTTTGTGAGTAGTGAGATCATTGAGTCAAACAAACTCGCTTCGCTCGTTTGTGAGTGAGTGAACAAGTGCGTAGCGAAAACGAAAGAAACTTGATTATTGTTCTTTACCGGGATTTATCATAGGTTAATCGAGTTCGTGAGTGAGATACACTTGTATAGCTATTCTAATAATCGTACTCTTGTATACTTGTACTTATCTCCTTCTCTTATTTTTATATTAGGTCTGAGAGTGAGTGTGAGTGTGAGTTCATAAATGTACTCTTGTGGTTTCCATGAGTTTCGGTAATGATCTTTTAACCATCTACATATGATTCTTAGCGAACGAGCGAAGTGAGTGCTCACCCAAGATCACAAAATAGCCAAAACAGTACCATAAATAGATGCTCAAAGGCATAGACATGAAGTAGACATGAAGTAGAGATTTTCTTAAACATAATTCATTGCTCCTTCTCGTATTGGCTTATTAAATCTTGATTTTGGATCTTTCACCGTTGTCTTAACACCCAAAAATGGCTTTTTATGGGCCATTTACGGGCCATTTACGTTCCTTTTCACACTCTTTTCCATGCTTTTACGCACCATTTCTGCCTTTTCGCACCATCTAGCTCACTTGTTCTCTATGCACAGTTCAAACTAGTCTAAATCAAACATACAGTTCAAGCTAGTTTAAATCAAACATACAGTTCAAGCTAGCTCATGTTGGATCTGGCTGAAAATGAGGAACACATCATCATGACATCTTATCATGTCTATTCTGTAATCATAAGGTCATATTGAAAATTAACCAAGTGATTGTAAGTGCAAAAAGCAATAATCTGGCAATAGTTTGATATTCTGATTGTTTTCAGCTTTAATGACTTCAATCTGGTTGTACAATATCACCAAACAGAGTATACGAGAGTATACAAGCGTATACAAGAGTATCTTAGAAGAGTCTCGAGTGGATTTTTTCGCAGCCTCCTCAAGTGAACCAAGTGAACCAAGTGATAGAGAGCTGATATGAGATAAGGAGGTGATTCAAAGCACACAATATTGTTGCTCTTTCGGGTATCCAATGGGCTCGAATGCTTCCGGCCTGTTGGCAGTCTTTAAGGCTGGTTATAGTTCATTTATGCCAGCTTCTGAATTATTTATATCGTAGCTTTAGATTACTCATATACTATTTTGGGGATTATGTACATACTATTGGATTTTTGTATATTATTGCACATCTATCACGCAAAGCTCATGCTAGTTAGCTGCTTTGCTTTACAAGCTTTATTGGTGATTTGAATACGAACTAGTGTAAACATAATCTTTATCACTTGAATATTAATTGTTAGCTAGCGTTTGATGAGGCCATAGTCTCTTGTACGCTTTGATAATTTCTAGAGGATACACTCCTCGTCCTTTATACTGAATTACGTAGCTGATAACTATACCCAAATTTCGTAGTTGGATTCAAGGGTAGGAAATTATAAAATAAGCACTAACAGATGTACACACCAAAATGAACACTTCAATAAACATTTCAATAAAAACATAACACTATCAACCACTTTGGTCTCCAGTCTCTATGGCTCTTCATCCCAGATTGAAAAACAAACTCCTAATACGTTCATACTTGACTAGAGAAATGATTAAGCTATCCATGATTATGTATGCAAATCTAGAATTACGTAAGCAAAAATACCCTTCAACTATGCTCGTGGCACTAACTACTCGCACTGGCTCCACTAGTTCGCTCCGCTCATTCGTTTTGGTATGCCACGCAAACCCCACACCAGGCCACCCCTTCCAGGGAAGCCCATCTTCAAAGACTCCCCAGCATATGAAATGCTTCGCCCCTTTGAAAAACCTCCCAACCAATGGATTGCCCGCTACATCCTTATTCTAAGCGCAATCATTCTCCGTACTGCAGTTGGCCTAGGAGGCTTCCTGGGGTTCCAATCCCCACCCATGCATGGTGATTTCGAAGCCCAAAGACATTGGATGGAACTCACAATCAACCTACCAATGAAGCAATGGTACTTTTACGATCTCCAGTACTGGGGGTTGGACTACCCTCCCTTGACTGCCTTCCACAGTCAGCTTTGTGGAATGGTGGGAAATTTGATCAACCCAGCATGGTTTGCCCTCGAAACGCTGCGTGGCCGTGAGGATGATGCCATCAAGTTCTTTATGCGTATCACAAGTTTGGCCAGTGAGTTGGCGTGCTACATCCCCTCCATCTTGTCCCTTTCCCTGGTATTGGGAAAGAAAGTAAATCGTTTGGACCAGATTGTCATCTCCTTGGTAATCCTCAACCAGGCCCATCTTGTCTTGGTAGACCATGGACACTTCCAATACAACTCCGTGATGTTAGGCTTCTTTCTACGCTCCTTGATAGAGTTGATCAATGGAAATTTGGTCATTGCAAGTATCTGGTTTGTATGCTGCATCTTCTTCAAACAAATGGGTTTGTACTACTCCACCTTCATATTCGTCTACATCTTGTCTCAACTCAACTCCTTTGTTGGTCTCGTGACAGTGGGCTTTACCGTGATAGCCACCTCCTTGGTGATCCTCATGCCTTTTATTCTCACAGGCTCCTCCTTATCCCAAATCGCCCTTCGCGTGTTCCCCTTCAATAGAGGTCTCTTTGAGGACAAGGTGGCTAACTTTTGGTGCACAGCCAACGTGGTTATCAAATTCAGAGAAATCATGCATGCCCTGCTCTTGCCAAAGGTGGCTCTCCTTACTACAATAGCATCCATTCTCTTTATGAACGTTGTTCTTTTCCTCAGATTACGTAAGAAGAAATCATCCAAGCTCATGCTTTTGGGCTTTGCAGGAAACTCCCTCTCCTTTTACTTGTTCCTGTTCCAGGTGCACGAAAAGTCGATTTTGATTCCATTGGTGCCTGCAAGCTTGCTTCTCTTGGTGGATCCTCTGTTGATTGACATTATCCAATGGTTTAACAATGTGGGAACCTTTAGCATGTATCCGCTTTTAAAGAAGGATGGCTTGGTTTTACAGTATTTCGTCACCAATGCCTTGATTAATTGGCTTGTGGGCTACAAGCTCGTGTGGGGAAGAAATAGAGGCGTTTTTTGGACTTTTATTATAAGAGGTACTTATTTGGCTATGGCAGCCTACCACGTGATTGACTTGTTTGAAGCACCACTGAGATTTCCCGACTTGTGGGTGTTGATGAATGTGGGGATATCTTTTGGGGGGTTTTTTGTTTTCTGGGGGTGGATTAATTATAGTGTTACCCAATAAACAAACGAGCTAAACAAACGAGCGTAGCGAGTTTGTTATGCTCGTTTGTTGATTTAAAATTAGTTGGCTGACTAAAGTTGATTTGCTGACTATCAAACACTCGCAAGGTTCCTTTGGGATTCTGGTGAATTTTTCCTAAGGATGGAATAATCGCAGTCACTCAGTCACTTGAGTGTTCGTAGTGACTCACTCACTCACTCAAATGTTCGCAGTCACTCAAATGTTCGCACTCACTTAAATATTCGCAGTCACTCAAATGTTCGCACTCACTCACTCACGAACTCACTCACTCACTCACTCACTCTGCTGCATTTACCCATATGAATTTATATTGGGTTTCTGGGTACAAGAAATTCGTTACCGAGCGAGGAAGCTCCAAGGTTATAGTTAATAAAGTTTTAGCCAAGTGATTTGTAAGCAGTTTTCGAGCAAAGCAAGTATCCAGCGTGATTAGGTGAATATTAAACAAAGTCATAGGCAAAGTAAAGCTGTCATCTAGATTCACGATTGAATGATTTGTATTTAATTTTTATTAGATTAGTTCTCCAATCGTTCATGACGTTGTCTTGTTCTTCCTCGGATACTATAGTACTCTGCTTTGCTTGGTCCTTTTCGATTGAGTAGTGTAGTGGGAGACCACACGCGAAATTTTCATAGATGTGACGAGGGTGTGTGACGAGGGTGTGTGACGAGGGTGTGTGTTATTTAATGACGAGGGTGATGTGTTATTTAATGACACTAAAAAGGTATGCATTTATAAGTGGAGATAGAGATCTTGGTAGGTTACAGACCCTAGTACTTATGAATAGAGACGTAACGTTCGTACTTCTGACACTGCTGCTATTCTAAACGAGAAAGCTCCTGCTATCGATGACATTCCAATCGTTTATTCTACGTGAAATAACTAACACACTTGTTAACACTCAGTAAATAACCAGTTACCCTATTCATTTGCCAGAGCCCATATCACTGCGTATAACCATCCACACTTGGGTGCGAACTAATGCGGATTGGTGCAAAAAGCGTGGCCATTTGTTGTGAGGTGTGAATGGTAATTTGCAAGATTAACGAAATCGTAGGTGATTATTCATCCTGCGGTCAAAGTATGAGTGGAAGCATTGCGAATCGAACGTCCCTCACTCAGTCACTCACGCACTCACTCGCTTCGCTCGGACCTTGGAAATCAAAATTACATCTTTTCATGGCCTTTGGAGCTGATTTGGTAGGAATTGATCTGAATGTGAGAATATTTGGTGATTTGTCAAAAGTGGTAATCACTGGCAAACGCCTAAAGTAATATGGAAAAAGAATCCACAGAGAGCATTTGGCAAACGAATGAGCGAAGGGAATGAGCGAAGGGAATGAGCGAAGCGAGTGAGTGCGAGTGAGTGAGTGAGTGAGTGAGTGAGTGAGTGAGTGAGTGAGTGATAGGTATACGACTTGGTACTACAATACTAAGATCAAAATCTGAATAATTTCGATCAATGCTAATCATACATCATCTGAAGCTCGTTTTCATAATCACTCACATACGGATCAGGATCATAAGGGTTAAATAAACCACATAAAAAGGATTGATAACCTACGATTGGTTGTTTCTGGGTAAGCCTTTCAAATGATGCAGACTGCCTACCAGGTTGACTGGCAAGTGATTTTCATATTGGAATATCAGGGGGGTTGGCAACGTGAGAATACCGAGTAAACCGAGAATACTTCGCTCGCTCTCTTCGATTCTTCATAATTACATACATACTCCATATCAATCAAAGCTTTCTACTCAAAACTATATGATAAACACCATTCAAAAGTTGAGGTGGTTTCGAATGTTTTTAACCCAAATGCCATCACTGTTTGTACGAGACGTAAAGATATCGTAGACATCAAATCAAAATTGCTATTCACTTGGAAATTGCTCAATTGTAAAGACTTGATCACTCGCTTCGCAATACTGCATCTGCAACATGCCCAACTAAACCGTATACGTCAACCACGAGCGAAGCGAGTGAGAACAAAACGAGCGAAGCGAGTTTGTGAGTTTGTGAGTGAGTGCGTGAGTGAGTGAGGTCGTGAGTGAGTGAGTGAATGAATGAGTGAGTGAGTGCGACTGCGACTGCAACTGCAACTGCAACTGCGACTGCGACTGCGGCTGCGACTGCGACTGCGTGAGTGTATGAATTACTTGTTGCGGTACGGTCTTTAAAGGTTCGTTCCATTATATATGAGAGCGAACAAACGAGCGAACAAACTCACTCGCTCCGCTCGTTTGTGAGTGCGTGAGTGGTTAGCGAATTCAATTGGAACAAGCGAAACGAACTCACTCGCTTCGCTCGTTCGTCACTTACAAGCGAGCAAAGACAAAATGTACATTTGTTATTATTGCACCAAGTTTACACCTAAAGTATGATTTTTGAGCCAGTGTACGTTCTTTTCAAACTCAATGCTCTAAAGACCCGTACTGCAAAATGTTGAATTGATAGTTGATAGTTTATTGAATAAATATAGGTTGTTCCTGTGTTGCAATATCACTGAGATGGCTGCATTGGCGATGTAATATCAGTGATATCGTTGCGTATAAACACAATATCACTTCGTGATACTACGTATATCACTGATATCGTTGCGTATAAACACAATATCACTTCGTGATACTACGTATATCACTGATATAGTTGCGTATAAACACAATATCGCTTCGCGATACTGCGTTTATCGTTATCTTCCCTTTGTAACAACACTCCCAAGAACAACCCAATCACTAACATCCCCCTCACAAACAACCAACTTTAAAACTCCACCCTCCCAATTCAACCCATTGGCCAAATCTACATCCTCAATATCCAAGTAATCCTGTATACGAGTTTTGATGGTTCTCCACAAGGCATTGTCAATGGGGTATATATGGCTATAAACCAAGGACAAGTGGGGTTGGAACTCGTTGATGGACCAGTCGGCAGCCTTTTGGGAGGCCTCCTGCTCAATCTGCGTCGTATCGAAAGGCTTGGCCACCCCGGGCTTACGACGCTTTCTTACAGTGCCATCAGCTTCCTGGGTATACAAATGCGGGTTCACCTTCTGGTTTGCAGCGTCGATATCGCGAGGTAGTATCACAAAGAGCTCACGGATTATACGGGCAAAGGAGATCAAGTTGGGGTCTCTATGGGCGTGGAAGTAGAGTTTCCGGAAGAAATTCCGTTGGGATCCAATGGTGCCCAAGGTGATCAATTTGTTATCTTGAAGTGAGTTTATGGCTGTTGCACTGGCTGAGAGAATGCGGTCCACATCCCGGCGAACAGCTTCCTTGTCTTCCAAGTCCATATGAATGTTGGTTGTTATGGTGATGTGAGGTTCGAATATTGGGGGTTGATCTGGGAAGAGGGTATTGAGCGAGCTCATAAGGGTGGCGAGCTTGTCATAAAGCGGGGTGTTTGATTTGGGACAGAGCCATAAAGCGACTCCTAATGCTGGATGTTAGGGGGGGGTTGGTATTGGGGGGGTTGGTACTTACCCATTTTTGAAATAAGCTACGGGCGGAACGAGCGTAGCGAGTATGAGTGTCTACCGTGTGAGAACCTGCTGAGAAATTGTGAGACTGTAGTGAGAAATTTGAGATTTTTCATCACCATTGGAGGTGATGTCTAATGGATTGATAGGAAGTATCATTTGATTGAATAATCAGCAAGGTTATCTTATGGCTTTATATAAGAGACGCTTTATACTCAATGGTATACTATAGAGGCATTTCCTTATATTTGTCCAATGTGTAATGATTACGAAAGCGCTGATAAAGTATGCACGTGACGCTGCAACCGAGCAAGTTACATGTGACGTTGCAACCGTTCAAGTGCGAGTTGGGTGTCACTTGTCAGTTGCCAAAACAGACTCGAACGACTAGATATTTGTTCAGGTTTAGTTATGGGTTTATTGTGTGATTTAGTTCTTAGAGTTCAGTACTCTCAGCACTTTGGTTACTCTGAAAGTAATGAACCAGCGAAGCGAGTGAGTGGCGGCGAGCGAGTGAGTAGCGAATTCTTACCGAGTGCCATGGATATGACCAACCTGTAATCGCTGTGGCTCTAAACGAATTGTGCATCTTGCTCATTAAATGATACCAAATGTAATATGTATAGCAAACTAAAAGAATTCACTACTCATTCGGTTCTGACTGCAGTGTTTCTTCAGTCATTAAGTCCTGCACGTAAACCGCTGGCTGCAAATTGAAAGTGAGGGTAAATGAGTGAGTGGCGAATACGAACGAGCAAAGCGAGTGAATGAGAGCAAACTCTTGAGTGAGAGCAAGTACGAACGAGCAAATTCTTGAGTGAGTAGCGAAGCGACTATAAAGGATAGCTTACCAACTGCTGCAAAGCAGCTTTGGAGCGAAGCGACTATATAGAATAGCTTATCAACTCCTGAGAAGCAGCTTTGGAGCGAAGCGACTATATAGAATAGCTTATCAACTCCTGAGAAGTAGCTTCGGAGCTAATCAAGCTCACCATCTACTGCTGCGCAGCTTCGGAGCTAATCAACTATTGAGAATAGCTTATCAACTGTTGCTTCAAGAATGACATGTCGACTCCTTGGAACCTATAATAAAGAAAAAAGTATCACTCCTGCAAAGCCTCGTTTGTCGTATCACACTCACTCGCTGCGTTCGCAACTTTGTAATGAGAATTTGCTACTCACTCACTCGCTTCATTTGTTCGTTCGTTCATTTTCGCTACTCACTCGCTTCATTTGTTCGTTCGTTCATTTTCGCTACTCACTCACTCGCTTCGTTCGTTTGTTCTGCATTTTCTTACTCAGAAATTGAGTGTGGACAAGCTCGTCTGGACCCATTTTCGACCCAAGCTTACAAGTAAAGAATATCAACTAATGACTGTCGTCAAAATAAGTGTTTGGTTTGACTAGGACATTCAAAGTGACTAATGACGTAATTCGTACCAATAATCATCACTCACACATCCGATATACCCTAATCCAAAAATCGGTGTATACTGGTTTCTCAAGAGCGAATTACTATGATTTGATTATGAATTCTGTGATTTTACAGAGTTTAAGTAGGGGTTGGATTGGTACGAGCGAACGAGCGAACGCACTGGTCCACACTCGCACGCACTCACGAACTCACGCACTTACTCACTCACTTTGTTCGTTCGAAAGTGGCAACCAAGAGGGTGTATGTCACCCCAGAGCTATGCATTACGGCATCGGCCGTCATGGAAAACGTATGATCTGATGGTAGTATGACCTAATATTTAGCGTTAACCGTTTACTGCTAACACAAACTTGACACTAAATACGAACATGCTTGGAACGCTCGGAACGGTGGAATTCGCTACTCACTCAGAACTTATATTGAAAACATAACTATTAGTATACATTAAAGTCATATTCACATCATATTAGTGTACATAGAAGTTTATATCAAAAATTCGCACTCACTCACTCGCTTTGCTCGGTTCACGCTAAGCTAATCTTAACTTACAGGGTTGCAACTACTCATATTATCTTCAAAGCCCCACTCCAGAACGAACGAGCGAAATTTGCATAGGAATCTGTATATGCATTACCATGAATATATGATATTCGATATCTGTATATGCATTACAATGATATATATCATCTGATCAAGTATATGATCTCTGATTAAAGACTAGAGGTATGCGACGAAGCTATCGTGAGACTTGTGGTGCGTATTATAAAAATCAAAAGGTGATATTGAGGGAATAGGGCAGTTCGTTGACGTTGATATTTAGGTGGTCCATCATAGACGTGGGATCATAGACCTGAGATCGTTGACATTGATAATGAGGTGATAGATCATGAAACTGATATATCATCCAAACAATAGTATTGATATAAGAATAATAACTATAGATTAGAGCTCGTTGCACTTATGTTCGCTACTCACTCACTCACTCACTCACTCACTCACTCACTCGCAGTACCTGTATATTCATCACTATATATATACATTCACATGATCAGGTCACTAATGTGTAAACGTGACTTTTGGTGACTGAGTGCTGTGTGCTTGGACCTTATACCTTTGTAATAACATTTAATAAATACATGACAAAGCTATAGGCCTTTATGGATTTGGAGTCGTTTGCAGATGTACGCCGTGATTTTAGACTAACCTGTCCTAATGCTTGAGTTTGCCCATTTTCGAGTTCGTTTACCGTTGAATTATTGAGAATTTTGAGCGAATTTACAATGAATTTCATAGTGAACATCCACTTGATAAGGGCCTGATTCGTGGAGCATTTATAGCTGACACGCAGTTACTTTACTGAGCATTCATAGCTAATTTGCGGTTAATTTTCAATAAATTACGTGCCACCTTGCTGTTAATTTCCAGTCAATTTGGTGCATTTTGGAGGCGATTTTCAGTGATTTTCGTCACTTTGCGAGTACGTTTTTAGTGATTTGTGTGAGCGCGTGGGCCGCATATTATAGTGATTTACTAGCACGTCTACGTGTAGACTATTGATCGACGTTATAGAGAATACTAAAGAGACATTACTGATCAGTAGAGATTAAACATACTCAGATTTATAGATATTGAACGATATATTGAAATCATAGAAATCGCCATTTAGTCACTTTACTGGTTTCACAGTATCGGAAAATCATAGAAGGTTCAGTGATTGAATTTGCACTATCGTGCAAATCTCACAAAATCGTAGAAGGCTCAGTGGTTGAACTTGCACTATCGTGCAAATCTCACAACTGAGCACTTTGCTCAACGCCAACAATAGCAGCATGGTCAACAAACCATCTCACTTCACCACCCATTTCGTTAACCAATTTGGAAGGCAATTTTGATTCGGGGTCGTTAAAGATCTCCTTCAAGATCACGTTTTTACCGGCACCCTCGGCTACAAAGGCAATCACCGAAGCCTTTTCCAAGAGGGGGAAGGTAAAGGTGATTCTTCTAGAGGGAGGCTTGGGCGAATCGGCAATGTACGAGATCATTTCTTTTCTTTCATCCAATAAGGCGTGTCCCGGGAATAAAGAGCAGGTGTGACCATCAGGACCACAACCCAATAAGACCAAATCCAAAACCAAGTCTTGAGGTAAGCGAGATTGGTAGTCTTTAGCTATTTCGGCATCTTTCAAAGGGTCTGATTCATGTGTGAGGCCGTCTTTTCCAGTTAACAAAGCTTCGTTAATGGTGACGGTTTGAGGTTTTTGGACGTTAGAAGGCAAATTGGCCAAGACCATTTGATTGAAAAGACCATAATTGGAGTCGGCATGATCAAGAGGCACGAGTCTTTCATCACTAAAGTATACCTGCCATTTGTCCCATTGGACCAAGGAAGCAACCTCGGGGTCGTCAATCAAAGCTTTTTTTAAAACCTTACCAAGAGAGCCTCCGGAGATGGCAATTTTGAAGGAGTTTTTGCTTTTGATGGCTGAATCTTGGGATTTGATGATTTGTTGGGCAAGCCCTTTTGCGAGTTCGGATGATTGGCTGTAGGAGTGGATGTGTGGCATAGTAACGAGCAAACGAGCGAACAAACGAGCGAACAAACGAGCGAACAAACGAGCGAACAAACGAGCGTAGCGAGTTTGTAAGAGCGAGTTTGTAAGAGCGAGTTTGTGAGTGCGAGTTTGTGAGTGCGAGTTCCACCGTAAGGAGCGATAAGGAGGGATTCGAGGGTACCGAGCATGTTAGTAATTTAGTGACAAGCATACCTAGCACGTTACTATGTTAGTGACAAGCATACCGAGCATGTCAGTACTTTAGTAGCACACCAAGCATGTCAGTACTTTAGTGAACAAACTATCGTAACATGCCCACCGAGCATTCAGTTCGTTATGATCCCAAAGGATAGTTCCAAATTTAGATCCATCACCTGCTGAGTACTTTGCTAGTTAATCTTTGCCACCATGAGATATCATTTGCACACATTTGATGAGGCTACAGTGGTTTTCTTCTCTGGTTCTAGAGTTCTATTATGTGATCACATGATATAACTGCATAGTCGGCGGTGGGATGATATAGTGAAGCATACCTTAATGATGACAATCATACAATAACATTTCTTTACATAGAGAGCGTAGAGAGTTGTGAAACCCACAACGCTCATCTCTTGTCTCATCCACTTGTTGGTATACACTCAGTCACTTTGTTCGTTCACACTCGCACGCATACTCTCTCATTTGTTCATTTTCGCTACTCACTCACTTTTTCACTCACCTCGTCCATTATGCTCGTTTCTTGTCTTTACATAGAGAAATGAACTTAGGCTACGTTCATTTCTTGTCTCTTGCTACGCTCATTTCTTGTCTCTCGCTACACTCATTTCTTGCCTCTCGCTACACTCATCTCTTGCCTCTCGCTACACTCATTTCTTGCCTCTCGCTACACTCATTTCACGCTCATTTACTACCTATACAATCTAAAACTACAAACACCTTTACATTTTAACTATATTGATCCAAAAGACCCATGCCACAATAATCTACTCATTATGACCTTTGCTTGCGCAGCTCTTTTCCTCTCTTTTCAACTCTTCCCTTAAACTTCAGTCTCTTGTATTTATGAAAACTCTTGTGAGTAGTGCCCAAGGATTGATCCACAAGCCCGAGCTCTCTTTCCAAGGCAGTTCCCATCTCCACGCCAAACTTCTCCACACGAGCCAAGTCTTTTTTGGCGGCTTCTGCACCCTCTTCGTTACCAAACTTTTCAGCTCTATGGATCTTTTTCTTGATCAACTCCACAGCCAATTGTTTTCTCTCTTCGGCATTCAACACCTTTGGGGGGTCCTCCTTGACTGGGGTTTCAACTACTGGTTGAGCTTCGACTTTAGGAGTAGTACTTATTGGCTCAACAATTGCTTCTGGAGCTTTTTCTTCTTCTTTGGTTGCTGGCTCAACAATCGGCTCAGATACAACAGGTGTACTGACTTCCTCAGTAGGAGCGCTATCAGCTTCTTGTAATCTTTGGACCAAATCAGCCTTCTTTCCATCCACAGAAAGGCCTTTGGACTTTAAGATCTCTTTCAATTGCGCCACGGTTTGGTTAGCGTACTCTACCATATTGATGTTTGTTTGGAATTGGCGGGAATTTGGTGCGAAATTGGTGCGAGTAGAATGTTTGATATTGCGAGTATGTGAGAAGTCAAGTGCACGTGAAGAACGAGCGAAGAACGAAGAACGAGCGAAGCGAGTGATGAGTGATGAGCGAGGTGTCACGAGTAGATTCATCTAAATGATTACTGTTTGTGTGTTAAATGATTACTGTTTGTGTGTTAAATGATTACTGTTTGTATGTTTCCAAGGATATATATCTTATTACGTAGTATCACCTTATAATATTACGTTATACAATGAGCAATACGAGCTCAACAGGATACGAACATGACATTGCTTGATCTGTTAAAGAAAACAAGACACATCTCCTTCAGTCTCACAGTTGTGTTAAAAGGTGAAAAGTTCATTCTTTCTATTGACGCGTGTTCAGCTCATATCAACACTGGCAAGGCCCGAATCATCAAAGGTTGTCAAGTTATAAGGAACTTCCAAACTCAATCATTCCTTATACAGACTATGTAATTAATACCTCAACTACGATATAACGAGGTGACAAAAACTGACTCATACAACTTGATCAAATGTTTGCTAAGGCCAGCGAAGCGAGAGAGTGAGTTGGTTTTTGTGAGTGCAATGTAAACTCCGCTCGTTCGCATCAAAAGTATCACTAGCGAAGCGACTTGACAGAATGTATAACTACTGCGAAGCAACACAGGAACGAAGCGACTTGATGCTGCTGCGAAGAAATTGATATTTTACCCACAAGTAACACAAGTGGAGACAACCTCTAAAGACCCGTACCGCCATAATGTAACTATCAAGGGAGAGGGCAAGAATGAGATGGTGTGTTATCACTAGTGATGATACTCCTCAATTGGTGGTGATACACACGACGTATTTTTTTCACAAAACTGGGCGTGTGGCGTAGTTGGTAGCGCGTTTCCCTTGCAAGGAAAAGGTCATTGGTTCGATTCCTATCTCGTCCATTTTTGCATATCTCAACATAATTTCAGGGGCTTACATCAAATTTTTACTGCAAGAGTTTGCCATCCTTCTTTATTGTACACTAGTGAATACATTGCTCACGTACACCCCCCTACTGTCACTCCCTAAATATCCCTTGTCTGAATGGAGATCTTAATCACCTAGCACTGGAATGTCTAGGTTTACATTTTGATTTCAGGCTATATGTTTGAGAGTACGACAATCAAGGTATTCTGGCTAGCTTGTAAGTTGGTCAACAAAATGCTTGATCCAAACGTGTTGACCCAAACGTGTTGACCCAAACGTGTTGTCCAAACGTGTTGACCCAAACGTGTTGACCCAAACGTGTTGACCCAAGCTGGTTGACCCAAACGTGTTATGCTGGTTGACCCAAACGTGTTATGCTGGTTGACACATAGCTTATGTGCAGTACACCGAGCAAAAACGTGATCTCAGTTATCCAATGCAACGCACCCCTAGGATATTTTTATTAGATTGCCACAAGGCGTATGAGTAACCTATACAAGAATATAGGTTGACAAAAGTAATGATCAAAGCAACATTTGAACCCAAGCTTGGGGTTCGTTGTCATGTTGAATTTTATGAACATTAATACAAGCAGTCTAATTGTATGCAAAGTTACAGAGTTAACATGACCTTGTCCGCTCAATCACTCAGACAGCGAATCAAATTTCACAACAATTTCCGATATAGTGTAACGGCTATCACGGTTCGCTCTCACCGAGCAGACCCGGGTTCGACTCCCGGTATCGGAGTTCTTTTTTAATTCTTTGCAGTCTATCGACATCAAAGAAGAGAGTATCCATCGGCATCAAAGAGGAGAGTAATGAAAAATTGAGAGCATGCCTATTATCTGTCCGAAACATTACCATCTGGCTCTAAAAAATGAAAATCAAATTCTGTTCATGTTGCAGACTATGATTCAAGTCTCTACAACATGTGATATGTCCTCATTTAGCTCATTTATGGCTACGTCATTGTTGGATAGCAGGTTGATTGAGAAATTTGACAAACGATCTAGATCATATTTTTCAAGGTTATTAAGTAAAGGTCATTATCACCCGAATCTGTGTCATTTGATGTGACTATGTACGAAAGGTTAAAACATACCATCAAAGATATCAAGTTTACTATTCAATTGAATATGAAAGCCCAATCCAAAGACAATAATGCTTCCTTTTGTTTGACTCCTCGACAGAAGGCTCATGAACGTAATAACAGACGACAGACTTGTCTTGTCTCATTCTACAGCTCAACTAGTTGGTGAGCAATCATTTCATCCATCTTGCCAAAGTGGCTCCAAGCAACGATTTATTTGAGCCAGAGAATTTGCTTTACACTTGGCCAATTCATGTGGCTTAATAACCAAGTTAACCAATTAAATGAAAGAGAATATGTGAGGAAGTTAGCATGAAGTTATACTCTACAACCTTTGTGAGCTAATCTCATATTGGTATTCTTGTGCTGCGGGGGAAGTCTGGACAACCCTTTTTGTCAACCAAATCCGTGATAGTTTAGTGGCTAGAATCCCCGCTTGTCGCGCGGGGGACCGGGGTTCAATTCCCCGTCGCGGAGCGCGCAAGTGGTTTAGTGGTAAAATCCAACGTTGCCATCGTTGGGCCCCCGGTTCGATTCCGGGCTTGCGCAGTTCTTTTTGGTTAATTGACCTTTCGTGACGAACGAGCAAAGTGAGTGAGTGCGAAGTATGAAGTATCAAGTATCAAGTGTTATGTATGGTAGAAATTAACTTAATATATGCTACAAGCTTTAGAACCAATATTGTGTTTATACGATATCACTGGATTATAGTGATATCAGTGATATATCGATCGTTGATGCAACGATATATTGTTATTGCAGTGCCATGAAGACTTAATTAATCATCAATTCGTATAAGCTCTCACTCAAGCACTCACGAACTCACTTTGCTCGTGATACGTAATCATCTTATAGTAATAAAGTACTAAGTGAAGAATGAATTGAATGATTATATTAATCATATATGTTGGGTTGCCAACATAACAATATATAAATCAATACATGTACTCGCGAACGAACGAACGAACGAACGAACGAACGAACGAAGCGAACGAACGAAGCGAACGAACGAACGAACGAACGAACGAACGAACGAACGAACGAACGAACGAACGAACGAACGAACGAACGAACGAACGAACGAACGAACGAACGAACGAACGAACGAACGAACGAACGAACGAACGAACGAACGAGCGAGCGAGCGAGCGAGCGCACTCACTCACGGACTCACGCACTCACGCACTCACGCACTCACTCACTCATTCACGCACTCACTCGCTTCGCTCATTCGTTCGCTCGTTCGTTCGCTCACAGACAATTTTTGCAACTAGTGATAGGCATTCTGCATTCTTCAATTCCGTCAATCTTCACGTGGTGTGACGGACTTTTGCTGTAGGATGTGCTAAGAAGCAAGGGATGATATTATGCAAAGGGTTTAATTGGTTGTCTTGATGATTTGATTTAGATTTCTCTGGTGAATGAGTGAATAAGTGAGGGCGTGAATCAAACCTCTAAAGACCGCACTTCGACTCACTCACTCACGCATATCTTTCAATTCCAGAGTTTAGTTTGAGCGCCATTGTGAGTGTGAGTGTGAGTGTGAGTGCGTGAATGACTTCGTGAGTGAGTGAGTGAGAACGAACAAACTGACTGAGTGAGAACGAACAAACTGACTGAGTGAGAACGAACAAACTGACTGAGTGAGAACGAACAAACTGCCTGAGTGAGTACCGAGTATTCATGTGATGATTTTTTTAATCAATTGACCATTATCAACTATCTGGTGAATACATGATTTAGACTAGAAACATCTATTAGCTATATAGACCTATAACCAGAAGCAGCAGCCTAAACGATGATGCATTCCCAAGGAAGCACACCATGAGGGTATTGGTTTTTACCATTATCTTTGTTGTTTGAGTTATTCTTTGGAGCAGCCATGTTTGAATGGTTGAAAGTGTGCAAGTTGCTGTTATTTATAATCATTGGTAAATGGTTGGGTGATTACCTTCACCATAGGACCATCCCAAAAGGGTAATTTCATTCAAACGGGGAGTCAAATAAGATATACATAAATCCGTGAATTATTGGGTGGTGCTGTCAGCCTTTGGGTTATTGACTGACTAAAGAAATGATTTTACGAAACTCATATTAAGCTCATTCAAGTGTCAGCAAAACTGTTTGAACCTTTCGCTACTCACGAACGAACGAACGAACGAATGAACGAATGAACGAATGAACGAACGAACGAACGAACGAACGAATGAACGAACGAACAAAATCACTCACTCGCTGTCTCACTCCCACTCCCACTCCCACTCCCACTCTCACTCTCACTCTCACTCTCACTCTCACTCTCACTCTCACTCTCACTCTCACTCTCACTCTCACTCTCACTCTCACTCTCACTCTCACTCTCACTCTCACTCTCACTCTCACTCTCACTCACGCACTCACTCACTCGCTTCGCTCGTTCGCTCGAATGCTGCATCGCAGCATGTTCAGGTTGAGTGAGTTAATGATCTCTGAGTATGTGAGAGTAGTGATTTCTGAGTGAGTAGTGAATTCTGAGTGAGTGTTATGTTTGGCAGGGATTAACTTGTTAGGTCGCTTCGCTCAAAAGCTGCTTCCCAGAAGTTTATACATTCACTAAGTCGCTTCGCTCCTGTGCTGCTTCGCAGCAGTTTAGACATTCTGTTAGGTCGCTTCGCTCCGGTGCTGCTTCGCAGCAGTTTTATGAATTAAGGTTTGAGAGTTAATTGTATGCTATCTATGCTTTGCTAATTATATATCCAGCTTGAGAATGATATGCGTAATTCATCAAATTATCCTCACAAATTAAAGATTGCTACTCACTCGCTTCGCTCGTTCGGCCTCAACTAGGCAATAGAAACGACAGTTGAATCATTAGAGTTTGCTCATTCGTTCACGCTAGAGTTTGCTACTCACTCAAAATTCACTGCTCACTCAAAATTCACTGCTCACTCATTTTCGCTACTCACTCACTCACTCACTCACTCGGTTTGCTCGTTCGTTTGCTCGAATGGTTGAATTGAATATGAAAGGTGTATCGTGGAGCCTTGAAGCAATTGATAGGAAGATGAGGGAATGAGCAAATGATACAAATGAACAAAGCGTTTGGAACAAAGCGTTTCTACAGGACGTTAGGTACACCCAAAAAGTATGTACACCAGGGAAAGTTTCTTTGAAAAATATGTTAAATACATAAAAAATATGCCATTACACACAGACATAGCGAGGAGGTACATTACATACTCGAAAGTTCACTCACTCACTCACTCACTTACTCACTCACTCACTCACTCACTCACTCACTCACTCACTCACTCACTCACTCACTCACTCGCTTCGCTCAATTACTCAGAAACCAAATACTATACATGTGCTCGAATAAATAAGTCTGTGTTCTTGTAAAAACACCACCAGTCTGCTAAGGTACTGGCTACGCTTTGAAAAGATTTGTCAACTGGTATATCCGTGCATGGTTAGTATGCGTATTTGAAATTCAAAGTTGCACACTTAGCAAACTAAGCAAATTAGGTTGAATAGGCAATGGGAGTGTTTTCAACCATTGTATGTCATATGAACTTTACTGTACAGACTTTGCTCGTTTGATCGAATCAAGAGTGATACACGCATTTGGTTCACTCGTTTGAATCAAGAGTGATACACTCACTTTATTCACTCGTTCAAATCAAAAAATTCGCTACTCACTCACTTTGCTGGTTTGTTCGATTCAAGGAGTTGGTAAGTCACGCACTCACTCGCTTCGCTCGTTCGTACACTATTAAACTTGGGGAAGCAGGTCAATACCATAAATGTGAAATTTTCATCAACTAAACAATAAGATAACCATTGGTTAACGACTATATATACACACAAAAAGATTCAGAGTCAAATGGTTAACCGATTCGGCTAACCAAACTTAGTTCAAATTTATAATTTTTATGCTTTATGAGTTGCACAGAGCTTTACAGAGATCATTACAGAGCACATTGCAGAGCACATTGCAGAGAACATTACGGAGCACACTACAGAGCCTTTGTGAATTCATTATAGCACATTACAGAGCACTTCTAGTACTTTTTCATGTCAAGCAGAATATCCAAACCTTTAGAGCTTTCTCACGTTCATTTATACACAAATTTTCGCAGCTATTGTACATTTTGAATCCAGCGAATGTGTCATTAAGGTGATTCCAAGGGAGTTTGAGTGAATATGATTATTCAAAGGGTTGAACATGCACCGACTCACGCACTCACGCACCCACGCACACACTCAGTCTCAGTCTCACTCAATCACGCACTCACTCACCCACTCTGTTAGCTGCACGCACTCACTCAAAAATTCACGACTCAGTCACACTCGCACTCGCACTCACTTTGTTCGTTCACACTCTCACCCACTCACTCACTCACTCACTCACTCACTCACTCACTCGCTTCGCTCGTTCACACTCACTCGCTTCGCTCATTCGAGACTTGGTACTGCTTCCCCACTAATACACTGCGTTACATTCGCATCCTAAAACAATATCTTAATTTACATATATTAAACATAATACAAACTAATCACCAAAGTCAAGTATAAAAGCTGCAGTGTAATTCACATCAAGGCATATAATTACCAAGTTGCGCTGAGACGAAATGAATAGGCTAGATTAAAAGAAGATCTGAAGAGCTAACAAGCTGCAAAGGTCAAGACAAGGTAACAAGGTAGCTCATGAGCGAAGGGGGTGAGTGAGGTGAACTCGCTCACCTCACTCACTTTGTTCGTATCACTCACTCCACTCATGAGCTCATATCACTCACGAACACACTTTGTTCGTATCACTCACTCCACTCATGAGCTCATATCACTCACTCGCTCCACTCATGAGCTCATATCACTCACTCACTCCACTCATGAGCTCATATCACTCACTCACACCACTCATGAGCTCATATCACTCACTCACTCCACTCATGAGCTCATATCACTCACTCACACCACTCATGAGTGACTTCGCTCATGAGTGTCTACTCTTGAACTTCACCAATAAACATCAACCTCTCCCCATTATCCACAACTTGCCAAACCCCAATCAGATCATACTCCAAAACACATTCATCAAATTGCTGTACAGTATACCCCTTTGCAATGACTCTCTCCCTCAACTCACCAAAGTCAAGATTATTCTGCAACAGACCGTCACCCATGGCAATCTTTCTGATGATTTGATAAATCTTACTCACATAGGACACATCCTCTTCATAGCGCTCCTCGTTATACAACGAGGATTTTGAAACCAGCATCAAACGCAATGCTTCATCCACGTCCTCAAAAGAAACGTAATTCAGGAAGCGGAGTCTGGCCATGGCTTGGGCCAAACGCAAGATACCCAAGAGGGTTCTTGGGGTGATGTGGCTAAACTTCTTGATGGAGCCCTCATTACGGTGGGACTCCTTTCTCATGTTGATGTACTGTTGCACCACGTAATCCCCCACTTCTTTGGCCACTGTTGGACGGTGCTCACGTGCACGCAGGATGAACCCTCGGATGGTGGAAGCATCCAAAGGCTCGAAATCCATTGCCGGTTGCTGGTTGTGCATATGAACGTAGGCAACGTGAGCAGCCAATCTTTCATCCTGTTCACGTGACGGCTGATCTAAGATGAGGAACATTATATCGAATCTACTCAAGAGGGCAGCTGGGAGGTTAATGTTTTCATGAGGAGACAATTTAGGGTTGTAACGACCATACAAGGGGTTAGCGGCAGCCAAGATGGAGGTTCTTGCGTTCAAGGTTGTAGTGATACCAGCTTTAGAGATGGAGATTGTTTGTTGTTCCATCACTTCATGGATGGCAGTTCTATCATTTTCGTCCATTTTATCGAATTCATCAATACAACAAACCCCATTATCGGCCAAGACCAAGGCACCTCCTTCCAATACCATTTCATCGGTGATTGGATCACGCATGACAGCAGCAGTCAACCCCACACCCGAGGATCCTCGTCCATTAGTGTAGACACTTCTTGGGGCGATTTTGCCAATGGCTTTCAAGAGTTGTGATTTGGCCACACCGGGATCTCCCATGAGACAAACGTTGATGTCACCTCTAATTTTCAATCCGTCACCGATTTCTTTGGTGACACCTCCGCAAAGAAGCAATAATAAGATTTTTTTGATGTCCAAATGGCCATAGATTTCCGGGGCAATTGACCGGGCCAACTTAGAATAGAGGTCTGGGTCAGTGCTGAGTTGGTCGATACGTGCTGTCACCTCTGGAGACTCTGACTTTTCATCGTACAGTTTTTTATGTTGGGAGATGTATTGAGCTTCCAAGTATGTTTCTGTGAGGAGTCCTGCTTTGAGTGCTCGGAAACCAGTATAGGGGCTAGGCATGAACACCCCACTCACATCCACGGTGTCACCTGGGTTCATGCTACGCACCAAATCACCATTGACGTGGATGGTAATCAGTCGAGGAATGTGTCCCACAGGAACTTGGTTGGACATTTCCTGCATCTTGACCTCTTGGAAACTAGAGAATTTGGAAGCCCTAGTGGAAGCGTTCAATTGGGAGTTACTACCATTACGCTTACACATTGGCGAAGGACATTCGTTCAATGGAGTAAACACCTTGGAATTGATCTCTTGAAATACCTCAAACCCACACGTATCACATGTGTACGCGTTCACAACCACCGTTGGTTTCACATCAGACACACGAGTCACTATACCCCTCACCGTGATGTAGGTACCCACGTGAGACCCCTTGACTTGTCTGACGGAAAAGGCTTTTTTGTCTGAGCTAAGGGGCATAAAGTAGAGGTAATAACGACGTGTAAGTTTTGGAGGAAACATGTGTTCATCCAAGTCTGTAGCCTCTGCTGGAGGTTGGCTAGTTGCTCCTGAGATACCGTCACGCAAGCTATTGTACTCATCAAGGTTATCTTGCTGTAAGCGTAAGTTTTTCAATTTTCTTTGATGAAGAATCACGTCAATAACGTCATCTTTGTAACTAATATCTTTAGTTGGTTCAGGCATTAAAGAGTCCACCACACTCAGAAAGAGCTCGATGTATCGATACGCGTTTTGAATCACATACAGAACGAGTTTCTTGGGGTCGGTTGTTTGCGAGGATCCACTATGAAGGTTATCTTGATAGCGTTGTAAATCGTCGAGTTCAATGTAGATTGTTGATGTTTCGCGATTGGCAACATCTTGAAGGAGGGTGATGTATTTAGGGCCTGAAGTTGATGTGGAGAGAGAGTCTTTGAATGTTGTGAGGAAGTCTGAAACTAGGAGTTTGATTTCCTGATAGTTGACATCAAGTTGGATTGATGGTAGGATGTTGGACATGGTGATGTTTTGAGCGAGCAACGCGAGTTAATCGAGCGCAGCGAGATTAACGAGTGTAGTGAGAATAACGAGCGTAGCAAGATTAACGAGTGTAGTGAGAATAACGAGCGTAGCGAGATTAACGAGTGTAGCGAAATTAACGAGTGTAGTGAGAATAACGAGTGTAGCGAGATTACCAAGCGCAGCGAGCAAAGCCAGAATAACGATCGTAACGAGAGAATCACGAGCGTAGTGGAAAAAAGTAATGAGTTTGTGGGTGGAGTGCGCTGGATAAGTCTGACGCGGAAATGTTTATGCAAATGCGTTATTTTCATTACACAAGTTGTCTCGTTATTACGTAACCGGTCTGTTATTCGCAGCACAAAACTCAATACCTCAGCCAGCCACCAAACAGCAATCTACCAAATTATGCTGTTGTGTTGACTTATTATGAATAGTGCTGCGAAGCAGTACTATGAATCGTGTAGTGACTTATTATGAATGGTGTTGCGAAGCCGTACTATGAATCGTGTAGTGACTTATCATGAATAGTGCTGCGTGGCAGTACTATGAATCGTGTAGTAACTTACTATTAATCGGCAGTAACCTACTATGAATCGTGTAGTGATTCATTGTGAATACTGAGCAATGTTTCGTGTTGTAACTTGTCATAATCATTATCGCTCACTCGCTCGTTCGCACTCACTCACTTTGCCGTTTGTGGATTCTGGTTAACACTTTTAACAATTAATCATTTGGAAATGATTAATGTTTGGTATAGACTGCTGCGAGGAGCGAAGCGACTTTCATATACCGTGTACACTACCAACTTTCAATGTATTTGAGCGAAGCGACTACGTGTCTTTAAAGGTTTGTTACATTAATAATTGAAATGAAATGATAGAGATGGTAGAGATGGAACCTTAGAGGTGGAAATGATAGATGTCGTAGTTGTATTAAAGGATTCGCTACTCACTCAAAGGATTAGCTAATCACTCACTCAAACCATGAGTTAATCACGCACTCACCCACTCACGCACTCACCCACTCACGCACTCACCCACTCACTCACTCACTCACTCACTCACTCACTCACTCACTCACTCACTCGCTTTGCTCGTTTTTCCTCATAACATCTGGTTGCAAGATATCATTCAAACTCCACTCTTTATATCGATCAACATGTAAATGATCATCTTCATGTTGTGAGGATGAAAACTAATAAGCAATGAGCAAAGTGTGCAAAGTGAGTGATTGAAAAGTATATAAATGAGTGAGAAGTATAGCCTTGGGATGTATACATTCATAAAGAGTTCTCATCTTTTAACCTTCTCATTAACTTCGTGCTACCGCTCTCATGCACACAGTATGCTACCGATTGAACACACCAGGTTAAACTCTAAAGACCCGTACCGCAATATATAACCATTGGTTTCAAATCAACGCTGGTATTATTCTCTTGTATTCCAAAATTAAGACATCACCAATGATGTGGATTTCTGTACGAGTGTCAATGCTCTAACAAGAGAATGGATAAGCGAGAGGTGGAGGTTGGTGGTGGGAGCATAAGCCAGAAAGGAGAGAAGCGTGGATGACAAATTGCCCACGAGCGAAGCGAGTGAGATTGCAGTTGTCGCACACAAGAACTCACGCAGTAACGTATTCAGTCACACAAGCAGTCACGCACGCACTTCTCACCAACTCACTCACGCACTCACTCACTCAATTTGTTCGTTCACACGCTCTCACTTTGTTCCTTCACACGCACTCACTCACTCACTCAATTTGTTCGTTCACACGCTCTCACTCACTCACTCGCTTTGTTCGTTCACACGCTCTCACTCACTCACTCGCTTCGCTCGTTCGTTCGCTCGTTCGTTCGCTCGTGCTCAATACACCCATTCCTATAAAACTAGTTTTGACAGCTGCAAGACTATCCAAATCAAAAGATTACCATACATAACAATGCGGGATTGAGAGTACTCGATTGAGTTTGTGAGAATATTCAACACTGGATAAAGTTATAGTAACCTCCAATATCTCTTAATTGATCTAAAACGTACAGTACCATAATGTCCTGGAGAATCAATTAAACGAGTTGGCTGATCGAATTTAGCTTCACTTTATATAAAAGTAATTGGAATTTCATTTGCTTCAATACTCCAAAACTATGGTGGCTATCGCGGTATTATCTTTTATGCTACACTATCGTCAAATGCCCTGTTTGTGATAGCGAACAAAGTGATTGTGAGTGAGTGAAGGAACAGAGTGGGTTACTTAAGGAGAAGGAACAAAGTGGGTTAGTGAAGGAGAACAAACTCGCTTCGCTCGTTATTTTCGCAATACCATTTGTATACGCTCGCCGAAGCTCCCAAAGCAGCCAAAGCCCGTGAGTTGAAAATGATATAGTTGAGTCAAACTCAGTACATTTTGAGATTATGGCACTCCTGGGGATTATAGCAGAGTGTGGTATCATATAATGAACACTCTCTCTTGGTGTTATATTTGATTGATTAACTTGATGTATGTTACAAGCTTTAGAACTTGACTAATGTTTATAGATGAAATTAGAAAGAGAGTGAGTGCGTGAGCAAGAGAGTGAGAGGGTGAATGAGAGAGAGTGTGAGAGAGTGAGTAAGTGAGTGAGTGAGAGGGTGAATGAGTTCGTTCGTTCGTTCGTTCGTTCGTTCGTTCGTTCGTTCGTTCGTTTCTTTCTTTCGTTCGTTCGTTCGTTCGTTCGTTCGTTCGTTCGTTCGTTCGTTCGTTCGTTCGTTCTTGAGTTCTTGAGTGAGCTAGTGCGTGAGAACAAACAAAGAGTGTGAGGGAGTAAATGAGTAGTGAATTCGGTAAATCTACTCGAAACGGGTGTATTGGGGGATTTTTGCTTGCGGGCCTCAAGGCTAAATTCTCGTTGATTTCATCATACCCTAACTCTTCCAAGGTCTTTTGAATTAATGATGAGGTCGTTGCTAATCATTTATCCTTAATTTGTCACGTGTGGAACTTACGAACGAGCGAACTCACGAACGAGCGAAGTGAGTGAGTGAGTGAGTGAGTGAGTGAGTTGCGACCTAACAGAACGTATAAACTGCTGCGAAGCAGCATAGGAGCGAAGCGACCTAACCGAACGTTTAAACTGCTACGAAGAATAGGAGTCTGTTTGGAGTCTGTTTGGAATTTGTTCGCAGTCTGTTCGATGCCATTTCGCGGCCATTTCGCGGCCACTTCGCAGCCACTCGCAGCCACTTCGAAGTCAATTCACAGCCATTCCACAAGCATTTCACGGCAAACGAGCGAAGCGAGTTTGTGAGTGTGTGAGTTTGTTCGTTTGCAGTTTTTTCGTTTGCAGTTTGTTCGTTTGCAGTTTGTTTCTTTGACAGTTTGTCCCTTTGACAGTTTGTTTGAGACCCTTTGACAGTTTGTTTGAGAGAATGATAGTGATAGTCGATAGTGATAGTAATAGTTTGATGGTGATAGTTTGAGAGAATGAATGTAATACTGATAGTTTGGCAATACCATGACATAATATATTTTTACAATCAAGATGGAACGAACGAGCGAACGAACGAGCGAACAAACGAGCGAAGCGAGTGAGTGAGTGAGTGAGTGAGTGAGTTCGTGAGTTCGTGAGTGAGTGAGTGAGTAGCAAATTCGGTAGATTCAAACAAACTCGCTTCGCTCGTTTGTATCTTCGCTCATTTGTATCTTCGCTCATTTGTATCTTCGCTCGTTTGTGTGTGTGAGTAAGAGAGTTCCGAAATAGGAGACATACGCTATTTTGCAGCCAGAATACAATATACATCCATAAGCCCTACGCTCCACCTTGGTATCTGTCAGCATACCCAGGCTGATAGGCTAGAGTTTTATGGGGATTCTTAGGCCAATGGCTATTACGCAGGCTATATACGGTACGGGACACGAACGAGTTTGTGAGTGAGTGAGTGAGTGCGTGAATGCGTGAGTGCGTGAATGCATAAGTGAGTGAGTGAGTGAGTGAGTGAGTGCAAACTTATGATTAATAAATCACAACTTCACGCACGCACTTACTCGCAAACTTCTCACCAACTCACTCACACACTCACGAACGAACGAACGAACGAACGAGCGAACTCACGAACTCACTCTCGAACTCACTCACTCACTCGCTTCGCTCGTTTCTTTTTAGTATCACTATTCATATCAATATAATCTTTACCTAATCAAGCTATAAACGATTGAATTAACGAACGAGCGAACGAGCGAATGAACAAACTCGCTTCGCTCGTTCGTGTATATGACAAATATCGAATCTTGTTAGTTTCATGAATGTTGATATAGAGATGACGTTTAGTGATTTAAAGACGGCATTTAGTGAGATATTGGTTGAGTTTAGTTTATTACTTTGCTCAATGTGTGAGTGAGTTCGTGAAGAAGTGCGGATTCGATCGAGCAATACGATAGCGTAGCTCGGTATACACAGGACCACACAAGAGGTTTACTCTGAATGAATATCCAATGAATAATTACGTAACCAATTACTTTATGCACTTTATCCTTTGTGTGATACACCGAATTCAGTGTATAGTTCAAGTATCTAACGTTATTGTTGGTTGAAAGCATAGAGATAGAATTCATGAAATCATATCATGGGAGATAATCATATCACAGGAGTTAGTCATGAGTTAATCATGTCACATTAGGTATCGTCTTCATATCGTCTTCATATCGTCTTCATATCGTCTTCATATCATATATGTAAATTTAAATTATAGTTATATATACTCTGTCGATTTTCGTACTCACCACTCGCTTCGTTCATTTAGCTACTCACCCCCTCACTTTGCTCGTTCGCTGTATGTACTTTATTCATCAGAGATCTTGGATATGCTGTTGCATGTGTCATCTCGTTTACACCAAATTGATTACTCGGCTCTATTTTTATTGTAGTGACACCCAAATGACAAATATATACAAACTATCTGTCTATCAGAAGAAGTTAAGTTATAGTTATCTAATCTGTTTCATATAACCGAGGCTAATTATGAGTGAGGGTGTGAGGGAGTGAGTACGTGAGAACAAACTCGCTTGGAACTGCGAAACTTCGCAGCACTATGAGTGAACGAACGAACGAACGAAAGCACTCATTCACTCATTTGTTCACTCACGAACTCACAAACTACGCTAAACCAAAGAATAGCAAAATCTCTTAATCCATTTGGATGGGGATTGCCCATCAACAAAGGTAACCCATCACTGGCTTCACACTCGTTCCATTCATGATAAAAGTGACAGATGTGAATGGCATGAAAGTGATGTGGTTATTTCCGTTATTGGCGAACGAACGAACGAACGAACGAACGAGCGAACGAACGAACGAACGAACGAACGAGCGAACGAACGAACGAACGAAGATACAAACGAGCGAAGCGAGTTTGTTTGAATCTACCGAATTTGCTACTCTCTCTCTCTCTCACTCTCTCTCTCTCTCACTCACTCACTCACTCACTCACTCACCCACTCACTCACTCACCTGACATAATACATTATGCGGAGACGTGCACATAAATTGTGACATTGCTTTAGCATGTGACTTGACAACAATAGATTAATGTATTGTACAATGTTTAGAGTAGGGTTCTAGTGTGTACAATATGAACTTTGTTTGTGTTGCAAACGTTTTCACTTGAGGTTATTTTTAGATCCAAAGGGTTTACAGGTGGGTGTTGCGGTATGGATTAAATTGCGGTATGGATTTATATTTGCAGTATGGATGCAGTATGGATTATAGTATGGATTATAGTATGGATTATAGTATGGATTAAATTGGCTAATTATAGTACTAATTAAATGTATATTAAAATTGCAGTATGGGTTTAAAGATTTTCTGGGTATAACATTGGTTCAACAATAAAGCGTAGCGAAGGTATAACATTGGTTCAACATTTCGAATACAGCGTAGCGATGGTATAACATTGGTTCAACCTTCAAATAAAGCTTCGCTTCGCTACGCTTTATTATTGGTTCATCTAACAAATAAAGCTTCGCTTCGCTCGCTTTATTTGTTAGGCCACCTCACTCGCCACACTCAAATCAACCAAAGCACAAACTGCCGAACGCTCATCCTCATTCATATCAATCGTCCTCTCCTTCCTCAACAGCTCTGCCCCCATACTAGCCCAGTCCTCCTCATCAGTGTCACTAAATCTTTCTCGAGGTTGTGCCACGTCCCGATTGAGCAAGTTGGCTATGCTAAACATTTGAGAGGCTGGAGATCCAATCTTCGGCACCAGTGCCAAAGTAGATCTTATATGCGATTCGTTAAATGACGATTTTCTGCGGCGTCGAGCAACACTTTCAGGACTGGTTGCCGAGGATGTGTAATTACTAGTTGACCATGAGTTGATTGGTGGAGACGTTGAGGCGTGTATCAGTATATTTGAATTTTTCGCTGATGATTTGATGTAATTTTCCATGTTATCTATTGAGTTGAGTCTAGACCTTACCCTAAACGAAGCTTTAGAGATTGTGGATGATGACAGTCTTCTATGGCGTGGGTGTTCATGAGGTGGTGGACTATGTTTAGGTACTCGTTTGGCAAATTGGAATTTCTTTTCATCTTCAAAAGTGAACACTTCTTCTTCTTCTTCTTGGCCATGATGGTCCTCATGGTCGGAGAAATCATCCTCACTGTCACTGGTGATTGCTATCGAGTTTCGAGTGAGGCTTTCGTTGGGGAGTTTCACGTCATGCAAGTTTGGTTTTGTGATAGACTGACGACGTGACTCAATTTTGCGACTTTTGGGGGGGTCCTGTATGTTTGCAGTGGCTGAATAAGCATTGATTGTAGGTATTGTATGTTGAGGAATGATAGTTTGTTGAGTAATTATACTCTGTTGATTCATTTGGTTGGCCCCACGTACTGCCCATTGTCCCCATCCAATCTTTTCAAATACATTGCTTCCATCTCCTTGTTCCATGGCTGACATAATCAACCGCCTTTGCTTACTCAAAGATAACATATCAAAGCTAGGTACTTCTATAGCCAACTGACTAGTGATATGACGAATAGGAAGTGGTCCCTTACGTATAAGGAGGTTGGCGAGTCGTGTTGGAGTGATTTGAGAAGCAACTTGAATACCCTCCGGACTCGAAGTTGATAATAATTTCTTCTTGACTGGAACAGAACCAGCAGTACCAACCCCAGAGGTAACCCCAGACGAAACTGACACACCAGCAGGCTGTATCACAATGTCTGGAACTCGTGGATTGGGATTATGTAAGTTATAATACTCTGTCATATGATTGAAAATTGTAATTTTCAACTCTATGGGGAAAACGAGTGTTTATATAAAGCGGAGATTTTCAATTTCCAATCTGAAAATACTCCCAGTTTGGGTATTTTTCCCTTTGTTTGCGGATATAATAGGAGCCCAAACGGCACCAGGAGATATCGGCTGGTTGGACTATCAACCATACTGTCCAATGTAGATGACCCGCATGGCCTTTGCAACACTCGAGTTCTATGCAACCGATATATTTGTATGTTTTCTAGGCGGTGCACCCTGGCGTGACTTTTGGATCTGCCAGGTATTGTGTAAGATGAAAAGGTGTGACAGACAATAATCAATGAGAATGTTGGCATGAATAAGAGTAGAATGTTGTGTTATGCCAACTGGTTTAGTTTGTCTGTTTATATTGCTGGTCATGTTTACATTGGTGGTCTTGGTCACATTGCTCGTCTTGGTCACATCGCTTTGCTCACTGATCTGATAACTCGCATGCATTGCTATAACTCGCGTTGCTCGTCTTGTTAGCTCATTTTGCTTACTTTGATCGCTCACTCGACTTGGTTGCTCACATTGCTCACTGCTTACTTTGATCGCTCACTCGACTTGGTCGCTCACATTGCTCACTGCTTACTTTGATCGCTCACTCGACTTGGTCGCTCACTTTGCTCACTTTGCTCACGTTGCTTACTTTGATCGGTCACTCGTCTTGCTCACTCGTCTTGCTCACTCACTCAATTGTTCTCACTCACTGCTTACTTTGATCGCTCACTCGTCTTGCTCACTCACTCAATTGTTCTCACTCACTGCTCACTTTGATCGCTCACTCGCTGTGCTCGCTCACTTTGTTCGCTCACTCTTATGAACCTCCCTGGGGAAACACAACAAGTTATCAAAGATGCCCTTCAAAACTATCCACACCTCCCCTTTGACTCCCTCGTCGTGTTAAACAAGAGAAACGAGTTGGTTGGGTGTTGGAAGTCTCTGGATACTCAATTTGTACAAAACTTGGTTGAGGTTGTTGGTTCGTTGGGAGATAATAGCAAGATTTTAACGTTTGAATTTGAGGGGCAAAAAGTTAGTCGACACATGACAGAGAATTTCATAATGATTTACATCAAGCTGATATGAATACTATGGAGTATTTATTGACATCAGTATTTAATGACACCATGGGCATTACATAACATTTGGACATGGCGCGATTTTTGACTCCAAGGGCATTACGTAACATCATGGCGCGAACGGAGAGTGATTATTGGTTGATTCTTGGCAATTGTTGAGAATGTTGAGAGAATGTTGAGAGGTGAGAGTTGAGAGAATGTTGAGTGATATGATTAATAGTAATAGATGTGATGATTGTAATGAATGATTGTAGAACGAGCGAACGAACGAGCGAGCGGAGCGAGTGAGTGAGTGAGTGAGTGAGTAGCGAATTTGAGTAAATGAGTGAGTGAGTGAATGAGTGAGTAGCGAATTTGAGTAAGTGAGTGAGTAGCGAATTTGAGTAAATGAGTGAGTGAATGAGTGAATGAGTGAATGAGTGAATGAGTGAATGAGTGACTGAGTGACTGACTGAGTGACTGAGTGACTGAGTGAGTGAATGAGTGCGTGAGTGAGTGAATGAGTGAGTGTGAGTGAGTGCGTGAGTGAGTGAATGAGTGAGTGAATGAGTGAGTGAGTGAGTCAGTGCGTGAGTGAGTGAGTGAGTCAGTGCGTGAGTGAGTGAGTGAGTGAGTAGCGAAACTGAGTGAGTGAGTGAGTGAGTGAGTGAGTTAGTAGCGAAACTGAGTGACTGACTGACTGACTGACTGACTGACTGACTGACTGACTGACTGACTGAGTAGCGAAAATGAGTGAGCAGTGAATTTCTTTGAGTAGCACACTCTTATGCGTGAACGAATGAGCAACTCTTATGATTGAACGAACGAGCAATTCTTTGAGTGAGTACCGAATCCTTTTGATTTCACCAATTTCAACTCAATTACTCCAATTGAACAATTACAATTGTCCTTCCTTATCGTTGATTGAACTCTCTACTTTTTTTGCTATTGAGAGTCCCTAGTGCTTATACAAAAGGATTGCTGTTAGAGGTGTAGAGATGCTTGGTTGGTGGAAATCGGGTTATTAAGTGTGAAGCTAGCTATTAAGGTTAGATGGCTCCTGTAATTTACTTGTCAAATTGGTGCATTCCGAAGGGGATGTTCTGGGGATGTGCTTGTAAATGCCGAGTTTAATAAACGAACGAGCAAAGCGAGTGAGTGAGTGAGTGAGTGAGTGAGTAGCGAAAATGAGTGAGTGAGCAAAAGCGAGCAATGTGTGAGAGAAGCGTACTAGATGAATGACGCAAAGTACATGAGCTGATTTAGACTTTTATCCATTCTGGTCATTTTAATCATTCTGGTCATATCGGTCATTCTGGTCATTTTGATCACGCCATGCCATTCATCTCCTTATCTGCGTTTTCCCAGCCAATGCTAAACGAGTGAGTTCGTGAGTAGTATACTATTCATATATAGTTGGTACTATATATACTGATGTTACATTATTCGTATACTTATTCCTATACACTATTATACACCATTCCAAGACACCCCCATACACTATTCTCATATATCGCTTCCAACCAGCTCCACTTTAAAAAACTCCAAGATGCATGACCGAACATCTTCTTTCTTGGTTCATGTATGACTCTACATACGACTGGTTAGATAAACTTGACTGCCTTTAGAGGTCAGTTCACCACATGTGGTATCACATAATACCAAATGTGGTAATTACTCAATGTAGATGTATAACCTCCTGCACCAAGTTGTACCCATGACAATTTAAAGACTATTTATTCACTATTGCTATCGGCTCACCTAAACCATGTTGATTGTTGGTTTTTGGCTGCACCGATAAGTTGATATTTGTAATGAATTGGCCTCGAACAAACTGACCTCTAGCGTACAAAATTAACCTCGAGCATACTACAAACCTGACCCATACCGCAGAACAAACCTGACTCGCGCTCACTCAACAGCTAATCACATGGTCAAGTATCAAACGCCACTGCAAATCATAAGAATTAGTTGCTCATCGCTACTCATACACTCGCTGTGCGCGAACGAGCGAACCCTCACTCACATTTTGTTCGTTTTCGCAACTCACAGAGCTCACACAAGCACTTACAGAGCTTACTCACGAACGAGCGAACGAACGAAATCCGGCACTCGTTTGTTCTCACTCACTGACAAACTCACTTCGCTCGTTTAATCTTGCAAACTACACAAGTTAATCTCAAGACCATATTCAATGCTATAGTGCAGAATTCTAACCATTGGGTTGAGTAATTCTATAACAAGAGCAAAGTGACTCTCCAAAAGCACAAGAAAGGCTACTCTCGATGGCTATGCGAGTTTTTGAATTAGCATCACCACTCATATTGGTGCCCACTATTTCGAATAATCTTTAGTCTATATCATGAAAATCAAACCATTTTGGTTGCCACATTTAATAGCAGTGATGATGGTTCTATTCAGTCATTTACACTGCAACGGAGTTGCGTATTTTTATGTAAGGATAGAGAATCGTTTATGATGTGATTTGTATATGAATACTATGATGTGATCTGTGTATGGTTAATCCATCAGGTGTCCAGCTTTCCGAGGAGTCTAGAGGTTTGGTGGGAACGAGAGAATGAACGAACGAACGAACTCTCATTTTCGCTACTCACTCACTCACTCACTACCTCACTACCTCACTCACTCACTCGCTCCGCTCGTTCGTTTGTCAGTCTCTCGCCTGAAAAACCACGTCATTTTCTTCAACATCTCCGCCTGTGTAGCGTAATGGTTAACGCGTTTGACTTCTAATCAAAAGATTCCGGGTTCGACTCCCGGCATGGGTTTTCTTTTTACACATGCAGACAACCACTATCCAACAACATATTGGATATCTACAACGCTTGAAACTTGTTACAGCTTATTGTTAATCTTGGGCATTTCATCCTCTCGCGGGATGACAGATCTTAAAGACATTGTAAATCGTTATTTATCATCCCCATAGTATTCCCATAGTATTCTGACTCTTCTATAATCATTCTCAAAGGTTTACAGTGCACGTCTTTAGAGGCTAGTTCCATTCTTTATCATTCATAAGGTTTCTGGCCAAGTTTCCTTAGCCAACACAATAACCCTTGCACATACGATGAATCTTCACTTGATTGGACCTAGGTTTGTTGGATCAATTGAATCCTTGCTCGGGGTTACCAATTATTCTCATGATCCTAAATACCATTGTGTGTTGACTCCACCATTCATATGTTGTATTGAATACAAGCCAAGTTGTTAACCTGGGTATTTCCAACCCTGTACCCTACTCTACTCATATTAGACGTAATCCTGCACACACGCCATTTTGGTATTGGTGTATAATGTACGATTGGAACTCCGTTGTGTGCATGCTTGATGGGGTTTGCTGAATGACAGTTTGTATTGTGTGTAAAGAGGATACATTGTTTACAGAGTAATCATATTGAAAGTGCACTACGAGCGACCAACGAGCGAAGCGAGTTGTGAGCGAGATTTTGTAGTTAGTTTATCTACGCTCGTTAGTGAGTGTGGGTGCGTGAGTGAGTGCGTGAGTGAGTGCGTGAGTGAGTGAGTATGTGCGTGAGTGAGTTACCGCTTAAGACTATACAAGCTTAATAGTTTGTTTCATTTTCACATACACATTCAATTAACCACAGACAATCACTCCATAGAATTGCCATTCAGTTCATGTCTCGCACCTCAAGCCTTATGCGATAAGCAGTACTTTAATGCATCCCGAACGTATATGACCTCATATATCATGCTTTGTTTACTGCAATTGAATAGTCAGAGGTTTTTTTAGCTCATGTAGTGTGTTGTTTATTTGAGGTTTATTTGTACTGTAACAGACAGAATGAGCGAACGAACTAGCGAGCGAACGAACGAGCGAACGAGCGAAGCGAATGAGTTTGCAAGTGAGATTATACTTAAGTTTGCACATGATTTTTGTTAATCTTCAAGCTCACTCTTATAGGTTCTTAGATTGGTGCTAGAGGCTAGAGTTGAGTAGGCTGTGAGCGACAATATGTGAACGAGCAAAATGAGTGAGTGAGGGCGAATTTTCAAGTGAGTGAGTAGCGAATATTGATAGCAAATTCTTTGGATTTCACTATAACCTGTACTATAAATATACCTAATGGATGTACTCGACATGATACAAGATGATTAGACATAATCACAATAGTAATTCTGCTCATTGAATATATTCCTGCTCATTGAATACATAAATCTTTTTGGTTAGTAATGAGTACTGGAGTCCTCTAAATGTGTTGCTTTGTTCTTGATTTATCACAAAGTTCCCATTAGTTACTCTAAAGTTTTTAGGACCAGTACTGTTCACAAGTTTGCCCGATGGACACATTTGCCAATGCACTTATTTGCTCCACTTATTTGCTCCACTCGTTTGGCCCTACTCGTTTGGCCCCATTCGCTTAGCCCCACTCACTTCACTCGCTTCACTCCATTCCACTCCACTCGTTAAGCTCGCTTCGCTCGCCCAACTCGACCTTTACAAGATTCATATGCAAATGGCGAATTCTAAGAGCTTAGTACTAATTGCTATGGTTTGATTATATGTGATACTAATTATATCTCATCACACAACATAACACTTGTCTAAAAAATCATTCATTAGTACAAACAAATATTGGCATGAAAAGTTGCTCCTTCTCCCATGCAGTCACCAAATTGATTTGGGTATGGTCTCCCACTACACTACTCAATTGGAATCTAGCAAGGTGAGTGAGTATGAAACGGAGGGGTATTCCCTCATATTAAACTCATCCAAATTCTATCACCCGCTGATCCACCCACTCAATCACCCACTCAATCACCCACTCACTCACCCACTCGTGAAAGCTTCACTAGCTCAGTCGGTAGAGCGTCAGTCTCATAACAACCGTTGTGTCATCTGAAGGTCGACAGTTCGAACCTGCCGTGGAGCATTCTTTTTTGTAAAGTTCCTCTTTTGTCACCAGGTGCGAATTCAATGGGATTTGGGGTCGCTACTGTTGCGTCACGGTTAAGGTGATACTACAGATTTAATATTTATGCTATTATGAACTACTCCGATTCGTCACTCTTTTCATGTTATAGGTTGCAACTCGTGCTTGTTACCGTATTGGCCTGTGCCCCATATATTTCTTCAAGTTTTGAGACAATTTCAGAGAAATTACATATTAATGCAGAGTACGATACATGAAATCCGGTATCCTTGTACACGTGAAACCACTTGCAAGCAAGTTTCTTGTACTTTTTGCAGACATTCGTACCGATCTGAGCTTCATACATCGTGTTCGCAGACGCAGTTCACCAACGAGTGAGTAGGGAATATTTAATATCCATACAAAGTGTCATTTGAATGTTAGCTGAATTGAGTATGATTCCTTACTTGGATACACCAATGTTGGATCATCTGATTAAAATACAAGTTTAACCAGATGTTCATCCACGTTGAACCAGATGTCCATTCCTCAACCAACTTGTTCATAATCTCCAATCCACTTTAAACGAGTAGCTCAAAGATTCTTATCATTTCACAGCAATTCGTCACTTGCCAAATCAAGAATCCAAACCCAGTTACTCATGGATGTATGAACTGAAAACTGTAAAAGAGTAGGAGTAAAGGGGGGGACGAACGAACGAACAAACGAACGAACGAGGTGAGTTTGTGAGTTTGTGAGTTCGTGAGTTCGTGAGAGTGAGTTTCAGTTGCTCGTTCGTTCGTTCGCTCGTTCATTCATTCATTATTGCGGTACGGGTATTTAGAGGTTAGTTCCATCTTGGAAAAAAATCACCAGAAACATCAAAATGCCAAAGGGAGGGACCTTTGGAAATATCACCAGTAACATCAAAATGTCAAAGGGAGGGTATCACCAGAAACACGAAAATACCAAAGGTTGGTTCACTTGATAACCAAAATTTTTGTGCACTTTTGTTGTATGATCCATCCGATCAAACAAGCTCACACCACCGTTTATTGACAGGGATGTGACGAGTGAAAGTTGAAAGGGTATCCATGCAGATGAGAGCACTCAAATAAATATTGGCTTACCTGCAATCAAAGTACCATATCCAAGCAAGCAAAAGATTCATTTTGATAGTTCTTCAATGGTTTAGGAATTTCGATATTATGCCAATTACACCAAGTGCCTGAATGTACTATATATCTTGATGCTTAGACCTGATGTTCCTAGCTACAACTTTCCCATGTTATATAAAAGGTGAGTCCTGCATTGGATGCAGGACATGCGGGCTCCGGGCAACTATGCTTAGTAGGGAGAATATAAAAGGGGCTGGCCCCGCTCCTATTAGGATTAGCTTAGTTTAGGACAGTGAATACGAATAGGGAGATTCGTGGGCGTTATTATGATAAGTGTAAGCTAAGATCGATAGATAGTAAGTATATGAAGTATATCCTTCAGAGAGGATACAAGAATCCGGGATATAATAGCCACCTGGGCATATTATATAACATCCCATCCAAAGCTTCACTAGCTCAGTCGGTAGAGCGTCAGTCTCATAGCATCAGTTGTGTCATCTGAAGGTCGACAGTTCGAACCTGCCGTGGAGCATTGTTTTTGGACAGGTTGAGCCACAAGCTCAAGAACATACATTTTTGAATGTTGGGAATGAATTCTATAATTGAGTATTTAGGGACATGTACTTGATGCCAGTGAGGCGGTTTCAAACATTATTAAAGATCTACAAGAGGTTAACATAGCTTTGTTGTTGGGATTCGTGTATCAAACCCACCAAAGAATCATGTCAGTCTATTGGACAAAGGAGGTGCATGGTAAGAGAGTGCTCGATTACGACATGACAAGAATAGCGGTGTGTTAGAAGATATTCAAAGTAGAGGTGTATACGATAAGGAGAACATTCAAATGGTTGAAGTCATAAATTTTATTTCGGCATCATTTGTCATCTCTAGCCTAGGCAATACCCTGATGGTACTGCCACTGTGCACTTGCTAAGAATGCTTATGCCATGCCTAAGTTCGTGCGTGAGTTGGTGAGTGAGTGAGTAGCGAAAATGAGTGAGATTAGCTCTGTGAGTGAATACTACGAAAGCAAGTTTAGAGCTCAACATGATATATAAATAACATGATATATGATTTTATTAATATGAGCATTGTTAGAATACTTTTTCAGATTATATACCCTCCTAGTATCGTAGTACCAAGTCGTATACCTAGCACACACTCAATTTCGCTTCACACGTACGAACTTATGCACCAACTCACTTTGCTCGTTTTCGCTACTCACTCACGCACTCAAGGATTCGCTACTCACTCACTCACTCCTTCGCTTCGCTCGTTCGTTCGTTCGTTCGCTCGTGAGTGCGTGAGTAGCGAAAATGATCAAGTGCGAGTTGAACCTTCATGTGCTGATGGTGACAACTGGTAAGAACTAGTGAGTTGTTTTTAAATATCCAAGAGATCTGAGAGGTGCAACTGTTTGAGTCAAGTCTTGTAGTTTTCTTTTGCAACCACGGAGTTCTGTGCCCTTTGCATGACTGACAGGTGGTTAGTTTACAATACCGTTGTCAAGTATTGGCCAACTTATATGTCTCTGTTCATGAGAGATCGTCGATTAACACTGATCACTTAGTGTTGTGACTATCTGGTATCTCGTTTATGACACAATGAATGCATTGGCTCATTGGTGATCAGTAACCTCCATGGGAGTGTTATTCTTTAACTTGGAGGTACAATGATATCCACCATTACCAGAGAAATGACACAACAAAGATAAATTACCCGAGTAACCTCATTCATAGAAATAATGTCAAGAACAGATTAACACCGTTCATTAGGTGACATAATTGACGGGTGTGCTAAATAAAAAATGCCTTCAGCCAGATTCGAACTGACCATCTCCTCATTACTAGTGAGGTGCCTTACCAACTTGGCCATGAAGGCTTTGTTGAAAAATTGTTATGTGGCAAGGTCAGCCAGATAAGCGATGTGATGTATCTCTTATTCCTGTCCCATATCTCACTTCTCACGATTCTATCATCTCAATCATTTCTATCGATTAAACTAAAATGTCTGTGCCATTCACGCACTCACGCAATCACGAACGAACGGACAAATGAACTCACTCACGAACTCACTCACTCACACATACACCCAATCACTCATTCACGCACTCACGCACTCACTCACTTACGCACGCACTTACTGACTCACCCACTAACGCACTCACTCACTAACGCACTCGCTCACGCACTTACGCACTCACTCACTCACTCACTCACTCAATTACAAACTCGGCTCGTTTGTTCACTCACTCACTCACTCACTCACTCACGCACTCACGCACTCACTCACGCACTCACGAACTCAATTACAAACTCGGCTCGTTTGTTCACTCACTAACTTACAAACGAGCGGAGCGAGTTTGTTCACTCACTCACTCACTCGCTTCGCTCGTTCGTATAATCTGTGGCTTTAATATATAATTTGAAAGTATTTCCTATGATTTCAAACAGTGAGTGAGTAGCGAATTCGAGCTGAATATACCTATGAGTGAGATATTCGTATATACTTGTATTATATGCTTGTATTGTATTCGTATATACGTGTAATATACTTGTAATATACTTGTATTAGATTCCTATACACTTGTATTATATTCTTATATCCTTCTTATAACAGATTAGTCCATGAATAAGATAATTCTCTACTCAACACTCACTCAAATTGTTACTCATGCACTCGCTTCGCTACTCACTTATTAAAAAGTCGCACTCAGTCAGTTCGCACTCACTCAGTCAGTTCGCACTCACTCACTCACTCACTCACTCACTCACTCGCTTCGCTCGCTCGTTCGCTCGCTCGTTCGCTCGTTCGCTCGTTCGCTCGTCCTAATAAACCTCCAACACATACCTCCCCTCCTCCTTCATCTCCTCAACCCTCTTGGAAGCATCCTTCACCTCCTCGCCCAGCCTAATCCCACCATTCCTCACAATATCCTCCAAGCACGCCGTAATATCTGGCACCGGCCAGGTGGGCCCGCACAAGTAGAACCCTCCATTCTCCAGAACAATTGCGTCAGTCAATTCCTCAGTCAACTCGCGGATCCGATCCTGGATGTAAATCTTCTCTGGTTGGTCTCTAGAAAAGGCGGCCCCAATGTGGGTCAATACCCCAGCCTCCTTATAAGCCTCCCACAACTCTCCGTAGAGGTATTCCTCCTTCTTGTGTCTGGATCCCAAGAACAAGTAAATCTTCCCAATCTCGAGTCCCTGTTGCTTTTGCCAGATCCGCTCCTCAATAAACGCTTTGAACGGTGCAAGTCCCGTTCCGAGACCTGCCATGACAATAGGCTGTGTTGTTTTGGGAGGAAGTTTCATCACCGAGGGCTTCACGCTAACAACAACTTCGGCTCCAACACTCAACTCAGAGAGATACTTGGAGCATTGGCCATACCGAACTCTTCCACGAGCATCAACCCAGTCCACCACCACCACCAAGAGAGTTACTGAGTTGGGGTGCATTTTCTGCGACGACGCAATGGAGTATTCACGACGTTTCAATGGACTGATGAGTGCAATCAACTCCTCAAAGCTCGGCCGAGCAGATACAAACTCCTCCAAAACGTCAAAATACGTGTCAAAGGTGACGTCGTGACGTCGTTTGAGGAGACTCGAGCCCTCGCTGCTTCCAATATGAGCCAATGCCCGTGACTGGTTTTTGTCTGTGGCGTGAACAGCCAAGGCTTCATAGAATCGCTTGGGTGGTTTACCGAGAAAGTCCACATTCTCGAGGAGAAGCTGTCTAGCAGTCCGTATCTCCACGAGGTTTTCTTTGGTGAGTTCAACAGGAGTGTCTCCGTCCACTTGGTAGAAGTTAAGGAAACGCTCCACTTGCTCGGGACTATTGCGTGCGTGTACACCAAGAGCTTCCCCGATCTCGTATTTGAGGTTGGTTCCTGTAGTGTCCAATTCAATGTGGAAGATATTCCGTGAGTATTCCACCGGGGTGAGACGCTTGTTTTCAGACACCTTAACAATAAAGTTCTTCACTGCAAGATCCGGTCTGAGCTCACGGGTGGTTTCGTAAGCTTCGGGGAAGGCGATTGCTTTCAAAAGTCCATGCAGGGATGGTTTGGGGGTGGGGTCAGCAAAGGCCCCCACAGGTAATAGTGATGTTTCCCTAACAAAAAATGGAAGTGTCGTATCAAGTGGAGTGTCGGTAACACCTTCCTCATCTGTCACCTCCTCTATTTGTACTTCTTTGTCATTCCATGTCAATTCCGTCAATAACCCTTCCAAATCACCAATAAACCTCTCCAAGACTCCACCCAACAACTCAAACTCCTCACCGTTACCTTGAAGTAAACGAGTGACGTAATAACCCAGAGTCGCATTAGGCGAAAAAAGCTTCCAAAACACCCATTGAATCATAAAATCGTCTCGTTTATCCCCAACCTCACCAGCCAGTGGTACTCCCAGAACCTTGGCAAGGTCTGCTACAAACACTCGGTTGTGGTTCTGACTCAAGTCACGCTTCACAGCGTCCGTAAGCTCTCCCTTGGGATTCACCACAATTATATTGGCCCCTGGCTTGGCCGTGGCTAAAACATCGTAATGCTCAAAGATCTCAAGGGAATCCAACACAATGATATCCGCACCATCCGAGCCGATGCACGTGTGGTTTCCAACATTAATCTCTTGTTTCATAATCCCTCCCATAGTTCCATTGTCATATCTTCTTCTTGTGCTTACGTAATTGGTTGAATCAAGAGCGAAAGCTTTTGAGATACGCACGGAGTTTTGAGGTAATTTTCCGTTGTCTCTACCATAGAAGAGGAAGCTGGACAAGTTTGGGGTTGGGGCGAGTACCGTGTCGTAATCCAAATCATGGAACTCACCCACGAGCTTGGCTGTAGTGATGGGGGTCCAAGTGAATGACGGGTCGTATTCAAACGTTTGAACATTGTAGGAATAATATGTTCCATGGGTGAATAAAGCGTTGGTTACATCGGAATGAAGGTGGGTACCTTTACCACTCACAATAACCAAATTCTCGGTACCACTTGGAATGGCGTTGGCAAAGTCAGCAGTGTTGAAAGGAAGTGGGATACGGACTTTAATGACCCCAAGGGAGGTAACTTTGTGAACCAAATTCTCAAGGTGAGTACCTTGATGAGCTCCAAATACAACAAACACAGTAGAAGGATTGGATGACCCAACATACTCAAACGATGAATAATTGCGCAGTGTGGCTTGGTTAAGCGCAGAAAGAGCCGATTGGATAGATTCGGGGGATTTAGATTGAACCTCGGTATATACGTCACCCAATTGAGCACTAGACAAGGCTTCGTACCGTTGGTAAATCCCTTCGAATTCCACCCCATCAAACAAATGTATTGCTGTGGCCAGTGAACCCAAAACCTGAGCCAAAAGTGCCATATGTTGCAATTCGTGAGCATCATACGAAGTGGGTGAAATCACCACCGCATCCGAAAAAGCCCTAGCCACGCTCAATGGTGTGGCATAGTTTGTATTCAACGTTTGGTCAAAGTCTAGAGCACTAACATGAAGTGCTATGTGGGGCAATTGACGCATGTAACGGAGAGTATACCCGTTGGTGATGATGGCAGTTTTATCATAGGAAGAATAGCCCAAAACGGCGTTTCCAGCACCGGCACGAGGATCCAAGGAGTAGACCTTGGGGATATTACCAAACGAATTAACACGCTGTTTGTGTGACCAGGATGAGAGGTTGGCACAGTCTGAATAGTTGAAGATGGTGTTTGAGGTGGAATATACGGCCTGCGTGATCACGGTTTGGGCATTGGTGTAGGGGGTTAGCTTTTCGGGAGTGTTCTGACCTCCAAAGGTGGGTTCCATATTGTGAAGATGTGTAGTGTTGGGGTTGGGGATGTGATGGTTATATATTGTATGACACGTGATATGGTTTAATATTGAGATTGATGACGGAATTGCGAATAAGCAAAGGGTTTGCGTAGGGGAATACGAGCGAAGCGAGTATTCGACGATTTGTAGAGGCATATGAATACGAGCGAAGCGAGTATTCATTTGTAGCGGCTTACGAATAAGAGCGAAGCGAGTATTCAAGGATTTTTAGGGGCTTACGAATACGAGCGAAGCGAGTATTCGACGATTTGTAGCGGCTTACGAATAAACATACCTAGTGAGTATTTGCATATGAATATGAGCGAGTGCGTGAGTGAGTGCGTGAGTGAGTGAGTTCCCTTAATGAGTTGAAATAGAGTGCATAGGTAATTGAATGGGTTTTGGCGTTTTCGATACCGGGGTTGGGGTTGAGGTTATGGTCAAATTGATGATGATTCGTTGGTTAATGCAGCTTTTCTTATTCGGATTTAGTGATTGGGCCCTTGATTGAATAAGAGCGAAGCGAGTATTTAACGATTTGTAGAGGCATATGAACACGAGCGAAGCGAGTATTCAACGATTTTTGGCGGAATATGAATACGAGCAAAGCGAGTATTCGACGATTTGTAGCGGCTTACGAATACGCATACCAAGTGAGTATTTGCTGGCATATGAATATGAGCGAGTGAGTGCGTGAGTGCGTTAGTAAGTGAGTGCGTGAGTTCGTGAGTGCGTGATCGAATGAGTGCGTGATCGAGTGAGTGCGTTCGTTCGTTCGTTCGTTCGTTCGTTCGTTCGTTCGTTCGTGATGTCAAGACATAAAATAGCAACTCACAATGTCTTGTACCTTACACCATACACCATTTTATTCATCTAACTAACCTTTACCTGATTCAAAGTCAAAAACGTTCAAAAGAATTCGCTACTCACTCATGAACTCACGCACTCTCATTCGCTACGCACTCACTCACTCACTCACACTAATATTCGCTACTCACTCACTCACACTAATATTCGCTACTCACACTCACTCAATCACTCAGGCATTCTCACTCACTTCGTTCGTTCGTTCGTTCGTTCGCAGGGCATATTGTATGATATGGAGTGATAAAAATCATGAATACTTTTTATTATTCCAAACAGTTGGTATTCAATTCATAAATATTCCTTTAAAATCAAATAACCTAACCCTTAATGTTATATCGATGCTTTCATGTAGGACAAGGCATACCAATTACCAAGGTGTTTAAAGTCACTTTTAGCGTAGCTTAAATTAGCTGTGTGCATATCTTGAGTTAGCTGTGTGCGTAGCTTGAGTTAGCTGTGTGCGAAATTCGAGTTAGTTGGGGTACTGGTCTTTGGAGGTTAATTGAATTGAAAATGTATTAAAAAGTGTAAAACTCCAAAGCTTATCACTCACTCACTTATTCACTCACTTATTCACTCACTTATTCACTCACTTATTCACACACTCACACACTCACTCACACACTCACGAAGTCACGAGCTCACTCACGAAGTCACGAATTCACTCTCTCTCTCACTCTCTCACTCTCTCACTCGCTTCACTCTCTCACTCGCTTCACTCGCTTCACTCGCTCGTTCATTAGTTTTGAATATTATTCATAGAGATGTTGTTCAAATCAAAAGAATTCACCACTAACTCACTCGGGGTTGGTTATGCTGCAAGCACCGAATATTCGCTTTACTCGCTGGGGTGTTTTGCAGCAATATTACAAGTATATTTGATGTGTAAAGTATGTTTGATGTGTAAAGCTGATTTGTATGTATTTAGTATTCGCCTCGCTTGCTGCTTTGTATGTATATTCAAATACTCGCTCGAAATAATCAACTTTGGCTTTAGAGAGTTTTGCATGTAGAGAGTTTTGCATGTAGAGAGTTTTGCATGTAGAGAGTTTTGCATGTGGAGAGTTTCTGAATAACGGTTAATCAAGTGAATGAATAAGTGAGTTAGTTCCATGAAAATCAGCTATAAGCAGTCAAATAGCGTTCGCACTCGCGAACGAGCGAACGAACGAAGCGAGTGAGTAAAAACATGAGTCTTTGCAATGATCTTTAGTAATCTATAGTATCAATCTTTAGTATCAATCTATAGTATCAATCTTTAGTAATCTATATTATCAATCTATAGTATCAATCTATAGTATCAATGTTTAGTATCAATGTTTAGTATCAATCGTTAGTATTCCAATGCTCGTATCAAATTTTATCATCACCCATAACAATATCCAAAACCATCAATGTCATTACGAATGAGGAAGGAAGTTAACCTTGAGAAGAAATGAAAGGAAATTGAGTGGGAACCAAACGAGAATAGTTTTGAAATTAAACCAGTGATTTTAAAGGTCATACTCAGATGATGAAAGTCACATTCAAATTGCTCTGCTCGTTCACTTGTCATACCGCACTTTATTTCGCAACTCATATGTGTGGGAATGCACCACTTATTGATGTGTTTTGGTGTAGTTTCTTATTATTTGGTGTATGAATGTGAAGGTGGTACTCACCAACGAACGAGCAAAGCGAGTGAGTGCTCGTTCTGCTCATTCTGCTCGTTCTGCTCGTTCTGCTCGTTCTGCTCGTTCTGCTCATTCTGCTCGTTCGTATTTGCTCTTTTCTTGCCAAGCTTCCTTGTCATCTCACTCACAACTCACTCACAACTCACTCACAACTCACTCACAACTCACTCACAGCTCGCTTCGCTCTTTGTTGATAATACTTTGATGTGGCTGGCACTATACGGAGGGTAAAGTGTGGATAAGAAGAATTTAGACTTTGTATCAGCCAGAATAATTGAAAGAACAAGTGAACGATTAACCTTATTCGTTTGGGTTGGGTTTGAGATTTTGGGTCTTTTTCGCACCCATTAGAGGAAAATGATCAGAGAATAGTTATATGTTTAGAGGTTTAATGTAGAATGGTGTGCAAGATTCAATTGAGTTTATGTGTTTAGATGTGTTTTAAGGTGGAGAGCGAACGAGTGAGTGAGTAGTGCATGAGTGAGTGCATGAGTGAGTACGTGAGTGAGTAAAACAAAAAGTTTTTGGAGTTCGTGAGTAAGTTGGTGAGTAAAAATATGAGTTTTTGGAATGATCTTTAGTAGTCTATAGTATCAATCTTTAGTATTAATCGTTAGTTCAATCCAAAGTAATCTCTTTAATCAATTATTTTAGTATTAACCTTTAGTTGTTTGGTATAAATCTTGAACGAGTGAGTGAGCGAACAAGCAAAAAATAGGTGAGTGAGCGAACAAGCGAAGAGTAGGTGAGTGAGCGAACAAGCAAAGAATAGGTGAGTGAGCGAACAAGCGAAGAATAGGTGAGTGAGTAGCAAACTCGTAGCCAACTCGTAGCCAACTCGTAGCCAACTAATGGCCAACTCAACTCGTATCGAATTCTTTTGATTTCAATTTAATATATACTAATGGTTACTGTGATACTGATGAAATAGATCGTGTAGGAAGAGATGATGAATGAGCGAGCGTAGCTGGTGATAGTGACAGATTGTAATAGTGCTTGGTAGTCACGATCGATCGAACTGACGCACACACACACTCACACTCACATTCACACTCACACTCACACTCACACTCACACTCACACTCACACTCACACTCACACTCACACTCGCACTCACACTCACACTCACACTCACACTCACTCGTTCGTTATAATTTCCATAATCATATCACTACATCTGTCTCTACACCTACACCCATCTATTAACAGATATAATCCCGCACATTACACGTAACCAATCCTCACCTCATTTTTGTTGCAACTGGACACACAAACGTTGAGAGAAGCCTAGGCAAGCTGTACATTAGGTTGTACATTTGGTTTTACATTTGCTTTCACATTAGCTTTGGCGTTTGCTGTCAGTTGTGGATAATCTGACATGGCAACTTTCAAAACGTTAGGTGCTTTAGATGTTAGGCTGATCGTCCACCTACAAATTGTTCGTCTTTCTACTTGTTCATCAATCTTCCTACATCTTGACCCTACCCAGTCACTTGGTGCACTCTCACATTGAGAGCAGTCATCATTGTCGTCTCAATTTGTCGTGACACTCGTTGTCGCGACATTCATCATTTGTCGCATCATGTCATTTCTCGCACCCATTCACATGCTATCATCAAGTTAAAGAACCCACCACATTGACCCACCACATTGACCACATTGTCCCACCACATTGACCCACAATAACCCACAAATTTCAATAGCCGCCACTTGTACGGCTCATCATGATACCACCCCTCATCCAATCCTACATCATCACCCCAATCGGAATCATCGTCATCCTATGCATTCTTTATGGTCTCAACATTTTATTATCTGACATTGCCAACATCCGCTTCCCAGCTTCCGTACTCGGAATGCTCATCAACTTGATCATACTATGTACGCTCTCGGGCCTCGGCCATTTTGCTCGTGTCCAACCAATCTCATCCTGGCTCCTTGACCACTATATGCGTATAATCAAACCTCCAATGGAGTTCACCTTGGTTTGGATCAATGTGTTTTTTATCCCAGCCTTCGTGATGCTTCCATTATCTGAGCCCATCTCCTTTGTGGAGTGTGTGAAGATTGCAGCCGTTTTCGCCATAGGGTTGATTTTGTTGATGGTTATTAATGTTTGGATGATCCAAGGTATAAGACTTTTGTTCTATAAATCTTCAAACCAATGTCCTTGTGGGATTACTGATTGTGACTCTTTGAAATGTGAATATTCATCTCAGGGGGATGAAATTGATGTACCCGAAATTGATACCCCCAATGTTAACGACTATGACTCAATGCACTCCTCGGAAAAATCACATAATCAATCACTGCAATTACATAATCAATCACATAAGCAATTCAATAGAGACCTTTGGGGTAACCCTATAGATTGGATTGTTTACATCACCCTATTTATTGTGTCGTTACCATTATATTACATTCGTTCCATCCATACATTCCTTCCATATCACTTATCAATCAGCGTGCTAGCATTCAAAATCGCCTTATTAATACCCAAACTATACCCATCCACCAAACGAATAGCACATCCTGTTCTTGTGTCCACTGCCATCATCCTTTTTGTGTGCTTTATAGGGTCCTTAATTTACCATCATCACCCTGCGGGCTTTTTGTGGGACTTACGATATTACCGGACGGGGAAAATCTACACAAGACTCTTTAGTGGCAAGGCCACAATCTACGAAAACAACCATACTGCAACTACTCAATGGCCTGGGTGTGGGGATGTTCTTGCCTCGCTAATGGATGTACTGATTGTGGCCCTCTCGCTCCCCATGTACTCCTACCGCAAGGACTTTCTATCCAATTTCTTTATTCTCATGCCTCCCATTTTGGTTTCCGTGGCTCTCACCTTTTTCTTATACCCAATAGTGTGCAGTGCCATTGGTATCCAAAGTGCCCGTTCCATAGGCTTTATCGGTAGGTCTGTGACCTTGGCTTTGGGTACACCCTTGATCGAACTGTTGGAAGGAGCTGTGTCGCTAACTGCCGTGTGTACCATACTTAGTGGTATCTTGGGGGTTCTTTTGGGGGATTATTTCTTTAAGTTGCTTCGGATTGCCAAGGATGATTATGTGACTCGAGGAGTTACTTTGGGTATTAACTGTGGGGCTATTGCCACTGCGTATTTATTGGTGGAGAATCCACGAGCTGCTCTGATGAGTTCGTTGAGTTTTTCGGTTTTTGGAACGGTGATGATTGTTTTGGCGAGTATTGGGGGGGTGAGGGATTTGATACAGGTGTTGGCAAACTCGTGAGCAACTCACGAGCAACTCACGAGCGTAGCGAGTGAGTTAAGATTGCCTACCAACTTACGAGCAACTTGCGAGCAACTCACGAGCGTAGCGAGTGAGTTAAGATTGCCTACCAACTCACGAGCAACTTACGCTCGGATTGTTTAACAACTCACAACTCACTCGCTACGCTCGTAAGTTAAGATTGTAAACGAGTTGGTAGTGATTTATTTTTGCCTATTTATGTTTATCCAATCTCGTCTGAGTTTTGATCTAATGAATGTCTTGATGAATTCAGTTTATTAATTTTTAATGTAATGTACAGTTATGTGAGATTGGATTGTTGGAAGTCGACGATGGTATGCAATCAATCTGATAAGAACCGATCATTAGGAGTGCAAGCCACGAATAGTGCTGCGAAGCAGTACTATGAGTGGTTGACGTACTCACTCAAGAACGAACGAATAGTGCTGCGAAGCAGTACTATGAGTGTTTGACGCACTCACTCAAGAGCGAACGAATAGTGCTGCGAAGCAGTACTATGAGTGGTTGACGCACTCACTCAGAAGGAACGAACGAACGAACGAACTGACGCACTTACGAACGAACTGACGGACTTACGAACGAACTGACGCACTCACGAACGAGCTCACGCACCCACTCTCAAATTCACGCACTCGCTCTCACTCACTCACTCTCACAATCACTCTCACTCACTCACTCACGAACAAACTCGCTTTGCTCGTTTGTTCTCACTCACTCACTCACGCACTCACTCATGAACAAACTCGCTTCGCTCGTTTGTTCTCACTCACTCACTCACTCACTCGCTTCGCTCGTTTGTTCTCACTTTATTCGTTCATAAGCATTCATACTAATTCAACTCAAAGCTTGTAAGGGAAATACATCAAGTGTCTTGAATAACTTTTGAATATCCAAGTGAATGACTCTATTGTTAGAGTTGTATTATGCAGGGAAATCAAATGGAACAAGTCTGAGAAGGACGTTTGGATAAACGAATATCAGAGAAACGTTTAACTTGTTGCAAGCTAACGAGCGAAGCGAGTTAGTGAGTTAGTTGGTAAGTTAACGGTTAATGTTTGTTCTAGTTGGAGTGCGAAGTAGTACTATGAATAGTATATGAATAGTACAATATACGAGTAGTACAATATATGAATAGTATATGAATAGTACAAGTCTATAGGTATAGTATAAGTCTATGCTTACAATTGATCTTAGTTTTACGCACCAACTATATAATACAATCAACCTTCCACCATAATGCTCAGCGTACTCCACTTGTCTGTGCAGTTCAAATGAACATGGGTGCAAGTATTATATCAGTCGAAATTTGTATAGCTCGTGTATTAAACTTAAAGACCCGTACCGCTCAATCCTCACCCCGAGCGAATATCATGCGATCCACACCCCAAGCGAACACTCATGCAATCCTCACCCCAAGCGAGCACTCATGCAATCCTCACCCCAAGCGAACACTCATGCAATCCTCACTTCTCGCTTCGCTCAGAGTTCCTCGCTTCGCTCAGAGTTCCTCACTTCGCCCAGAGTTCCTCACTTCGCTCAGAGTTCGTTATAACTAGCACAATATTCAATTCATGTCTGTATAGTAATTTCTTCAGTGTAAAAATGTAAGCGAAAGTCAGTGTAAGTGATACAGAAAATGCAAGTGAACTGGTTAAAGAAAGTGTCAAACCTAAAAGTGTTGGCTGTAAATTTCGGTTTTATGAGAATCTAAGGCTGTGTATCAAACCTTTGGAGATGTTACGTCTGACTCTAGGGTCGAGTGAGTAAAGGTAGGAGGTTATCCCGGATGTTACAATAACAATTTGATATAGTTGGGAGATAAAGATTATAGGATTGTCAATACATAGACCTTACGGGCGGTCTTTACGAGCGAAGCGAGAACATGGTTGGAATTAAGTGCTGTGAAACAAACACATTGTTGAATAAGCTGCTGCGAAGCAGCGAAACGAGCGAAGCGAGATACATTGTTGATTAAACTGCGACAAATCCAGGCACTAACCTCGAAAGACCCGTACCGCAATAATGTGACTCAATCATTTTCTATTCATTCGCTCGTTTGTTCGTGAGTGAGTGAGTGAGTTCGTAAGTGAGTGCGAGTGAGTGAGTGAATGAGTGAGGTCGTGAGTGAGTGCGAGTGAGTCAGTGTGAACGGACAAGGTGAGTGCGAGGGAGTGAGTGCAGGTGAGTGAGTGCGAGTGAGTAAGTGCGAGTGACTGATTGACTGATTGACTGAATGACTGAATGACTGAATGACCATGACATTAGTTCAAACACTCAAGAACGAAGCTCCTACATATTAAATTTATCCTTGGGAGGTGACGACCATAGTATAGACGTGCATAGGCCTTCCGGGTGGTCTTTAGAGGTTTGATCCGAACGAACGAGCGTAGACTCACGAACGAGCGTAGACTAACGAACGAGCGTAGACTTTGTTCGTTCGAACTGATTGATAATTGAATATAGTGATGTAATTGACCTAAAACGTGTACAATGGAACTGATTGGAATGACTGACAAATTAACCTCGCAAGTTCACTCAAGAATTCGCTCACTCAAGAACACACTTTGTTAATTGTAACCAACTTGTTATTTAGAACCAACTTGTTATTCAAAACTAACTCGTTTTAACTCGCTTCGCTCGTTATAGTAAGCGTTTCAGATTCAAAGATTAGATCCGAGATATGACAACCGAGATATGAGAGGATTTTGAGAGGAGAAAATGATCAAGAGGATCCATCCCAAGCGAAAAGAGAGCAAGACAGTAAACGAGTATTATACACCAAGAGTACTACACCACTAGAGTGAGTCTTGTATATTCAATGATTTCAACTTGTTCATTTCATTACAGTTCCATGATGCTTCGCAAACCTATTGGTGTTAACTAATACTAAGGAGGTAGTTTGCTGTAAAGTTTTTTAATGTAGGGCTTCTTGTAGGTCTCAATGAAACATGTACGTAATTTGGGATTCACTGGTTACGTGCAACTAAGGAGGTTACTAAAATTGACACACCACAAGCTATTGTCACGTGGGAATTGACACACCACCTGGGGTATGACTAGTATCATCACTGAGCATTAGAGTTAAAGATTATTTGGAAAAGTGTGACGTGACAGTATGTAACGTGACAGATGAAACGTAACAGATGAAACGTGACAGATTAAACGTGACAGTATGATATATAGTTAATATGATGTAGATAACCACCTAAACAGATTTCGCAAGATTTTGGCAAATCACACTCAATAACAGTTAAAGTTATACAATACGTTATTGTATGAATTCATACCAATCTGGTTTGGAACAGCAATTAATACTCTATCTTGAATGTTATTAAGTATTTTGATCAAGACTGATTGTAATGATTTCATCACTTTATCTTTGAGGGTATTGTATACTGATTGTGGTTTGGATGATGCGAGTGAAGCGAGTGAGTGTGTGAATGAGTGAGAGTGAGTGAGAGTGAATGAGTGCGTGAATGAGTGCGTGAATGAGTGAGACTGAGTGAGTGCGTAAATGAGTGAGACTGAGTGAGTAAGTGAGTAAGTGAGTGAATGAGAACAAACTCGCTTCGCTCGTTTGTGAGTGAGTGTGACTCAAATTGTGGATGAATCTTCTACCCTATAAATCAAGTCAAGAGTATGGTTTCTTTTGATACCAAGAGCGAAAGAGAAATATGTGGTATTAATATAGAATGATTTGTATTAGGAGTGTTTGAGTTTGATTTGTCCATAGTCCGTTTAGTAGTATTCGTATGGTGGCGCTCATTTTGGTAGCGCTTATTTGGTTCATTTGGTAGCGCTCACCTGATAACGCTCACTTGATTCAATACCGAGCTCAAGATTATATTCACCTCCAAATAATGGCCTCAATAACCTCCACAGTATATCTGTAATCAAATATTTAGGTGATGCTTTTGATTGAGGGCTAAATCACACCAATACAATCTCACTGAGCATCTTCATAGAGCTTAGTTCCATGCAAATGGAACGAGCGTTGGAGTGAATGTAACTGGTGATGAGAATGAGACTACGCTTGTGTGGAGCTATTCTCGAATGAGACTACGCTTGTGGAGCTATGCTCGAATGAGACAACGCTTGTGGAGCTATGCTCAAATGAGACAACGCTTGTGGAGCTATGCTCAAATGAGACTACGATGTGTGGAGCTACGTTCGTGTGAGCTTAGTTTTGTTCCGAACTCACTTTCACGAACGCATATACTAGAACTCAATTCGCACCCAAACTTACACTCACACACTCTCACTCACGCACTCACACACACTCACTCACGCACTCACTCACTCACTCACTCACTCACTCATGCACTCTCTCACTCACGCACTCACTCACTCTCTCACTCACGCACTCGCTTCGCTCGTTCGTTCGTTCGTTCGTTCGTTCGTTCGTTCGTTCGTTCGTTCGTTCGTTCGCTCGTTCGCTCGTTCGTTCGAGTTGACTTTTCCTCTGCAACCTCTTTCGCGACCTCTTTTGCGACACTCCACACAAATGCTCCTACTCATCCCCCCAACCAACCATACCATCATCTCGCTACCATCCCCATCCAATCTATCCCAATACAAAAAATACCTCCTTTCGGAAGACACCCTCCACGAGCTCCATCAAACGAAAGCCAGTACACCTCCTAAGCTCCCCAATGGACACCACGTCAAGTCCATTGTGGTGGAGCCCATGTCCCCAGACACCCTCGGCTCCGTGATCCTGCTGAGCTCAATGGTTGTGTCCAGTGCCTTCAACCCAACGTACACGTTTTTGGCCATCTTCAACGCCCACCCCGGCTTCTCCAAGCACTTTATCTCTCGAGAGGACGTCACGGACCAGGTGGAAAGCGTATCCGGAGATTGGGTCACGCAATTACCACTTCCTCTCTTGGAGAAATCCTTGGCCTGTCTCTGCGAGTCGGTAGTGCAGGGAGACGACACATTTTACAAGTATGTACCCTCGCAAGGATTGGCCTGGGTGACTGCCCAATGTCAGAAGCTTGCCACGTACTTACTAGCTAACACAGGCACGTTGATGTACCAGAAATTCAAGCAATCCATCATGACCTCTACCACCCAGGATGTTCCCGAAAACGTGCTCTCCTTATGTATCACCTCTGCTTCCATCGACTTTGTATGTGATGCGTATGCCAAACACATTAAAGATCAGGTGGTTTCCCAGTACGACTTTACGGAATTGGATGCGTACAAGAAGAAGGTTGCCCATGACGAAAAAAACGCAATGATCGTGCAGGAAGGCATGGACTCCTTAGCTAAGCTGTCCAATATAAAGGCCAAGCCAAAGGCCAAGGCCAATACAAAGGCCAAGGGGAGAAGCAATACAAAGGTTAAGGTTGCACCTGGAAAGGGAGCCTTGGATAGTTTTTTCAAAAAGAGTGGTTGAAGAGGGGGTGAGCATTCAAGGTGGGTGTGGTTCGTGTGGTTGTCGTGTGGTTGTCGTGTGGTTTGACTGTGGTGAATCATGAATTTACGTTATAGTGAGAAAAGGATATGATATTGACTTATGAACGTTACTCACAGTAAACGAGTGTTCAATCAGAAGAATTGCGCGCTCAATCACACGAATTCGATACTCACTGCTCACTCATGAAATGTTGCTCACTCGCTTTGCTCGTTTGTACGCACTTGCCAACTTGACTGGTGCATGTACATATTCCTCCACCAATATCATGTGAATAGAGACATTAATCAACATCTTGGAGAGGAGCGATGAAAGACTCTGGGAACAGACATACCCTAAAAGTGTCGACTCTACAATACTGGTGATATATCTGGTTATGTCAGTGTGGTGTCATATACGAAGAAAAACATAGACAATGCTATTATATACAAACAGGTATAGTGTACCAATCGTCGTTTCTACAGTGCTGTCACAATACACACCGACTGCTCATCCAAAAATAATTGACATGAATATGTTATATGTCACCTGATTATGATGATCACATGTCAACTCTCAACCATAGATGGATTATGTACAGGGGTACAGACTTTACAAGAACACATCACAATCTCCTAGTGTAAAGGTTTAGCGCTTGGAGGGGGATTGGAGAGCTGCACTTTAAAGCATTTTTCGGACTTCAAAATCATCCAACGAGCAAAGTGAGTGGGGTTGACTGAGTGAGTGAGTCATCATTGCAATACTCATCAGCTGATTTCATGGTGTACAAACGTTCAATCCTTTTCGAATGGTATAGTCACTTGGTTTTTATTCTTAAAGTCCATGAACAAACCATCAGCAATAGCATGTCATTGGTCTGACGAAGGTTTGTCATAGATCTGTCATATGTTTGTCATAGGTCTGTCATATACCTGTCATTATACCTGCATACCATCAGTACCATTATCATCCTCAAAAACCAGCCACATGGGAGAGTTGGTGATTAATTTTTTAATCTTTGCGGTGATATCTGTACATCCATTTAAGAAAAATCATCAGCTATGAGAATTGTCATAGGGAAACGTTACGTGAAACTTGAATTTGTTCTCACATACTCGCTCACACTCGCTCACACACGTTCACACACACACACACACGTTCACACACTTTCTTCTGACTCAGGCACTCACAAGAAATTTACGTTGCACATGTCACATGTGGCAATTGACATGACCAAAGACCGAGTGAGAGGTATGCTCGTTTGCAGATTGTGGGGTCACTTAATGGAACAAAGTGAGTGAATGAATAAGTGAGTAGAGAATACTTTGAATCAAAAAATTCGCTACTCACACACTCGCTTCGCTCGTTCGTTATGTGAGCTGACTGTCCAAAGCTTCATTCATCGCTTCATATACTTTAACTCTACAAAATTATCATATATGTCAAATAATCTATAAATGTTAGCCATATAACCAATAATCATATCCTGAACCTGTTGGGGGTTTTTATACATACCTCTCTTAATTGGTATGTGTAAACGATTGGTACTGCAATGTTACGTATATATTTAGCCTCTAAAGGTTCGCACCGCAATAATGCAACTAAAGTATTCGCTTGGCTCGTTTGTTTATGAAGCAAGAGAGAAAGCTATTTTGCAGCCAAGATACAATCTGCATCCATAGAGCGAACGAGCGAAGCGAGTGAGTGAGTGAGTGAGTGAGTGAGTGAGTGCGAGCGTTTGAGTGCGTGAGTGAGTGAGTGCGTGAGTGAGTGCGTGCGTGAGTGAGCGAGGTGAGTGATAGCTCAAAAGGATTGCTTGAGTAGTACGCATAAGCCTATGTTAGGATAGCCAATTCACCAACTCCATTCATATGCTTGAATATTTGTCATATTGCAGCCCTTTTAGGTGCTCTTTCAACTTTTATCGAGTGTTGCCTGCACATTGAATATCACTCAACTCGTACATTTTTGCAATATCTTGAACAATAACCTCGAATTCACTGCGATATTCATGCTTGTATTCTCAAGTTTTCAAACCTCACGAACTTGGTCACAGTAACGAACTCACGCATGAAGTCAATCACTCACTCATTCACACTCACGAACGCATTCCTATGCACTCACTCATTCCTACACACTCACTTATTCCTACGCGCTCACTCATTCCTACACACTCACTCATTCCTACACACTCACTCATTCCTACGCACTCACTCATTCACTCGCTTCGTTCGTTCGTTCGTTTCAAGTCCCGATTAGTCCACCATAAAGTAGCCCTCAATCCCTACAAACCAAAATCCATCTTCAATATAAATTCTCAAATTTATGGTAAACGTCAATCGACAAAGGCAAGGTCTGATTTTGATTTTGGGGTTTATTACGAGCAAAACGAGTGAGTGAGTAGCCAATTCTATTGACACGTATCAATCTCCAAAGACACGTACCGCAATAATAGTGCTCAAGAACGAACGAGCGAGCTCGCTTCGGTCGTTCATTCGGTCATTTGGTCATTCGGCCATTCGACGGTTTATATTACTCACGCATGAACGAACGAACGAACGAACGAACGAGCTCAGGCAGTCACGCAGTCATTCGCCCACTAACGCAGTCACTAGCTCACTCACTCACTCACTCACTCCTCACTCTCTCGCTTCGCTCGTTCGTTCGCTTGTTCGTTCGCTTGTTCGTTCGCTCGTTCGTTCGCTCGTTCGGAGTACACATGCACAGTGCTGCGAAAAGTGCCTCAACCTCACTCAATAAGACATGGCATAACTTGCACATAGTAATTTGGTTGGTAGCTTCATGTCATTAGTGTATGCTAAGGTGTTTCATGTCCCAATATCGAATTCCGGTATATAGCTGACTTTTGCAACCTCTTTTGGACCTGTACCTTTTGTAACCTGTACATTGTAGAGAAGCGAGTGAAAAGCTGTGAGCGAGCAAATGCAATCTTGATAAACTTGACGTGTTCTGCTAAAGCAGCACTCTGATTTTCTCCAAAAAGAAATGAATAAACGAGTAGCGGCAACTCAAATGTTAATTTGCCCGAATTGTGTACTCTTATTACAACCATTCACTGGTTTGCTACTTACTGGTACATGAGTTTGTGAGTGAGTGAGTGCGAGAGTGAGTACGTGAGTGAACGAGTGAGTAGCGAAAACGACCAAAGTGAGTGAGTTCGTGAGTGAGTGCGTGAGTGAGTGAGTAGCGAAAATGAGTAAGTGAGTGTGTAGCACTCATAGTACTGCGCTGCTCACTCACTCACAGTTGGAAAATCAATCTCACTCACTCAACGAACGAGCTAACGAGCAAGTTTAACGAAGGAGAACCTATAAGAGTCTTGATGGAAATGTATTAGTTAATCAAGATAATTAGTTCCATTTGACATTTTTCTGCAATAAAGTTGGAATTTCCTTCATGAGCCACAGCACTATTTGACATCCCATAGTAATATACAAAGCGAATAAGCACCACATGGCGTCAAACCAGCTACAGTATCCAAGACCCCGAAAAGAAATTATATAAATAGTATTGGATCATCAAAATTGGTGACATGATTGAAATCATAATCATCGAAATATTTTGTCACTCTCTGGTTCGTGTCAAGTCATTTGCCTCTCACGTACAAGAAAAGACTCGTTAGTTTCTTTCATTCTGAATATATATATATACTACAATACAAATAACCATGGTATCGATTGTCAATGCAAAGCTTATTGAATGATACATATGATGAATATGACATAGAATGAGGTTGGGGATGTACGTGGGTGTGTAGCCATCAAGGGGGGACCCTTGGAAGTTGGTTCGAAAACTTGAGAATTCATCAAGAGAATCAACTAGCTATAATATAAATGAAGCGAGCAAAGCGAGTGAGTGCGTGAATGAGTGAGACTGGGTGAGACTGAGTGAGTGCGTGAATGAGTGAGACTGGGTGAGACTGAGTGAGTGCGTGAATGAGTGAAACTGAGTGAGACTGAGTTAGTGCGTTAGTGTGAACGAACAGTGAGTGAGTGACTAGCACATTCTTTCCGAGTGAGCACATTCTTGCCGAATGCGTAGAGTTAATCCCATCAAAGCTTTTTAGCCAAGTGGTTGTTGGTAACTTTGATTTATTACAATCTAGGGTTGAGATCCTCTCCATGTGTTGAGATCCTCACCTAGATACATGTGCAACATACACATGTATTGATTACTGATGTGTATAAAGTGTAAGAGATGTAGAAAGATTGATCAGATACATAGACATAATAAACTGCAGTACGAACCACACATTCTATGCTGTACTTGACATGTCAAGTCCCTTCCTCTTTGGTATACACTTCTTAGTGATACCCAATGTCTTATGGTTGAGTTCAATATTCTTGTAATGTAGACAGTTCAGCAGTGCACGCAACACTAAACGAGGCACTTGATGGTATTGGAGTGCATAGAGTACAGTGTATTGATCAGTGAGGTGGATGATGAAAAGTACATGACAAGCATTGGGTGATTACGGTTACAACATCTACGATGATTATGATTGCAACTTGATGATGTATTCATATAATATATACTGAATGAATAACCAAACGAGTAAAGCGACGAATCTCGCAAATTATCAAACGAGAAAGCAACCAAACAAGCAACCAAACTCGCTTCGCTCGTTTGGTTACTGATTCTTCTTCATATTCTTATAAATCCCCATGCCACTAGCCAAAAACCCCCCCATGTCACCTAAATTACTTGGAATCACCACGGTATTCGACTCCTTAGCCAAGTTTCCAAACTGCTTAATATACTCTTGAGCCACCTGCAAGTTAACGGCATTGTCGCCTCCCGGGGTATCGTTGATGGCTGCAGCAATTTGCTTCAAGCCTTCTGCAGTAGCCTTTGCCTTGAGGACAATGGATTCAGCCTCACCCATGGCTCTGTTGATTTGCTCCAACTTGTTAGCTTCTGAGGCCAAGATGATTGATTGTTTCTCACCTTCACTGATGTTGATTCTGGATTGTCTAGTACCTTCTGATTCGAGGATTTCCGCACGTTTAGACCTTTCAGCTGAAACTTGTCTATGCATAGCGTCCAAGACGTTTTGAGGAGGGTGAATATCACGGATTTCATATCTCAAGCATTGGACCCCCCAACTGTGAGCAGCTTCATTGATTGCCGTGTTGATGTTGGTGTTGAGTCTTTGTCTTTCTTTAAGGACGTTATCTAAGGTGAGAGATCCGATTTCGGATCTCATGGTGGTTTGAGCCAATTGGCTGATTGCAAAGCGAACGTCTTCCACACCATAACTGGCTTTGTAGGCATCCATCACCTTGATATAAAGAACACCATCCAATTCCAAGGACACATTGTCTGAAGTGATGGCGTTTTGAGAAGGTATCTCAATAGCACTTTCTTTAAGTGAGTGTACATAGGTGATTTTGTCTAATATAGGTACAAGAAATGCCAATCCAGGTTCCAATACTCGATGGTATTTGCCCATACGCTCCACTACCCAAGCTGTTTGTTGAGGTACAAAACGGACAACTGTATTCACAGGGAGCGCTTCGTTTTGGAAGTGATTGAGGGTGGGTAACGAGAGGGGACGGATGGCTTGACGGTACACGGGTCTGGATATGGTTTTGATCATGATGATTTTAGCGAATGAGCGAGCAAAGCTTATGAGCGAGCGTAGCGAGTGAGTAAGCAAAGCGAGTGCGAAATGAACGAGCAAAGCTTATGAGCGAGCGTAGCGAGTGAGTAAGCAAAGCGAGTGCGACATGAACGAGCAAAGCTTATGAGCGAGCGTAGCGAGTGAGTAAGCAAAGCGAGTGCCAACTGTGAAAAAGCACAACGAATACCGTAGCGAATACCACAGCGAATACCACAGCGACACAGCGACACAGCGAATACAACAGCGAATGAGCAAGTGCGAATAACTACACACAACTCCAATAACTGAACCAAAGTAACTGAGCCACAATAACTGATTCAGAGTAACTAAACCAAAGTACCGACCTTCAATAACTAACCTCTGATACCTAACCTCAATAACCACAATAAATCCTAAAAAAATACCTACTCTATATCAAGCTTTACAACTGTTGTCGTTTACTTTGGTCCAGGACTCCCTTGGCTTTATATACTGCAAATGTGGGACTTTTGCCACTACACAGCTTTTGTTAGGATCGAACGAACGAGCGAACGAACAAACAAACGAGCGAACGAACAAACGAGCGAACGAACAAACGAGCGAAGCGAGTTTGTCAGTGAGTGAGAACAAACGAGTGAGGTATTTCGTGAGTGAGGCGTTCGTGAGTGAGTGAGTGCGTGTCTGGATGAGTGCCTGAGTGCGAATTCGGTCGCTCGTTCGTTGGCTCATTCGTTCGCTCGTTCGTCGTTCGCTCGTTCGTTTACTTGTAGTTCGTTCGCTCGTTCGTCGTTCGCTCGTCGTTCGCTCGTCGTTCGCTCGTCGTTCGCTCGTCGTTCGCTCGTTGTTCGCTCGTTAGTAAACTAACCTTGCTTAGTGTTGCTTGGTTGTGATCTTCAACTTTGCATCACAATCACCAATGCAATTGCATTTGGATGTTGAATACGATTCATGAGGTGATTTTGGCTATATGAAATCAGGGTGCTGTTGGTTATGGCGCTATTGGTTAGGGTGCTATTGGTTAGGGCACTAGGCGCTTTTGGTTAGGGATTATGGTTATGGCTCTATATGAGTATAAAGTGTAGCTATGAGCTATGGTTTGTCTCAATAGTTTGATTTTCCGCTTTGGAATACAGGGAATTTGTTGAGACAAGGTACCTTTAAATGCGAAGCATAGAAATCATATAAAGCGTATAGAACAGAAGTTGAAGCTTATACTATGATCGGAATATGACTTTCAAGACTATTTTTTTCAATCATTGGAGAACCACTGATTGTTATATCCTTTGCTCTGGAGCGAAGCGACTAACGTTAGGGATATAATGCTGCGAAGCAGCTCTGGAGCGAAGCGACTAACGTAAGGCATATAATGCTGCGAAGCAGCTCTGGAGCGAAGCGACTAACGTAAGGCATATAATGCTGCGAAGCAGCTCTGGAGCGAAGCGACTAACGTAAGGCATATAATGCTGCGAAGCAGCTCTGGAGCGAAGCGACTAACGTAAGGCATATAATGCTGCGAAGCAGCTCTGGAGCGAAGCAACTAACGTTAGGCATATATTGCTGCGAAGCGACTAACGTTTGGCATATATTGCTGCGCAGCGAACGAACAAGCGAACGAGTGAACACGCACTCACGCACCTACTTACGAGCAAAGTTTACTTTGTATGTTTGTAATTTCATGGGACGAGTATGCAAATCTCATACTATTGGCCAATTATCACACATAATCTATGAAACCTTTAAAGATCTGTACGCAATACAACCAACCCAACTTGCACTCGAGAAAGTGTTGTTTTTTGGGCCAAGCTCACGTAAAGGTTAGCTGTATTATGTGCTGAACTTGCCGGAAGCGAATCGAGTGACCTTGAACGAGCGAAGCGAGTGCGGGCGTGCGTGAGTGAGTGAGTGAGTGAGTGAGTGAGTGAGTGAGTGAGTAAGTGAGTGAGTGATTGAGTTAGTGCGAGCGTAAGGGTTTGTTCGTTCGCTCGTTTGTTCGTTCGCTTGTAATTCATTCTAATTCATACGTCAGTTCTAACATCTAGTTCACATTTCATAGTTATCGTTCATACGTCAGTTTATAGTTAACACTGTAAAAAACGGTGGAAATAACATCACTCACTCACTCACTTGAAACTTCGCTACTCACGAACTCACGAACTCACTCACTTACTCACTCACTCACTCACGAGCAAAATTCTCATTTGAACTTTTGCAACCAATACTCAAGGGTCCCCCCTTGAGAAATTTCATTTCAAATCTTACAACCAATACTCGAGGCGAGTTTGTGAGTTGTGCGAGCCAATGAGTGTGCGAGCCAATGAGTGTCCAAGCCAATCGTGTAACCTGAGAAAGAAATTACAATATCATATAATTCCCATAGTCTTTGGTTGTTGGGGTGATTTAACGAACGAGCGAACTTTTGTTTGAGTGAGAAGCGAATTATGAAGGAACGAGTGAGGTGATTTTGACGGTACAGATCTTTAGAGGTTTGTTCCATATTGATCGAAATAAACGAGCGAAGCGAGTTTGTTTGAATCTACTGAATTCGTGTACCTGAGCACTCACTCAATATTTTTGTTCGTTCACACTCACTCAAACACTCACTCACTGGTACTTTGTTCGTTCACACTCACATACTCACTCGCTTCGCTCGTCGTTCGCTCGTAGAATCACACTTGACTTTCGATGAGAAAGCTATCTCATCATGGCCTGAGCAGATCATTATGGACAAAGTGAATTCTCAGTGTGAAACTCTCCTACAGTGACACTCGTACTCGTGACGATAGTCACGATAGTCATTACGTTTACGACACACCCCCGCTCACGTCACTCATTGCTCTCACGAGCTCACGAAATCACGTGTGTCACTCCTCTCACTCCTCGCTCACCTCTCACTTCACTCACTTCGTTCGTTACGTTCGTTACGTTCGCTAAGTTCGCTGCGTTCTGCTATACAAACTATATAACACCACCCCTCCCACATCTTTTAATGCAACCAATTACCATATCCTCATACCAAAAATCCCCTTTAATCTTCTGACAACGACCCTTCCGACATCGGTCAAAGTATAATCTCAACCAAGTTTTCATAATTAATGAGCCAATAACCCAATAAATTGTATAGATGATATTTTGATGATATGTAACTTATTGATACCGATTATTAGGTAAAGTCATGAAAACTTGACTGTTAATGCAGAGGTTATAGTAAGAAGCCAGGACGCATAGAAATGGACAATACTATGCAGAATAAGATAATATTGCGATCAGTAAATCAATGCTACTCACACTGTGAGACCCAAACACTATGCAGAAAAACGTGCAGAACGAGTTTAATAGCGTTTGTTAGCTGTAAATTCTGGTCTAATCTACGGCTTGGTTAAAAAATCGAACGAGCAAAGTGAGTGAGTGAGTGTGGGCGTTTTTAGAGGTTTCCTCACTCAAACTCACTCGCATTCACGCATTCACGCACACTCTCACTCACTCACACACTCACTTTGTTCGTTCACACTCACTTTAGAATAAAGTAATCTGACTAGACCTACGCGCTAAACACGAACCAATCACAATAGGAATGAGGACATTTATAAGAGCACTTGAAGCCTTTGACAGCCAAAAGAGCCCTATGATACATAGTGGTGATTTTTTTTATATGAAATCTCTATGTTTTAATACCAAACTCTTTAATCTTCAAGAGCCTACAACTCACACATATCAGTCATCCGTACACTCGTATTGTATATTAATCTTCTTGACTTGAGGATGAGTATATATTAACCAATTTGGTATGTATTTCGTCATGGTGAACAATCAATAGTCCCCGCTCGTCGACATGACAAGCATACTGGTAAATCGATAGATACAGTAACTCGTTGCTCGACAAAAAACCACCAGCTTCGCACATTAAAAAATAATGAAAGATACGAGGTTCGAACTCGTGCCTCCGAAGAGACCAGGACCTTACCCTGGCGCCTTAGACCACTCGGCCAACCTTCCATTTGTTGAGTTTGTAAAACGTGCAATGTTTCACGAGCAGTGTGTTGTATGTACATTTCAAGACTAAGCAGTGGTCATTTTGAGGAGAATTGAAAGCTCCACTATGGTACTATGAAGTTGACTGTACAAGAAAGTGAGCTAGTGAAATGAATGAACTAAACTGTCAACTTTTATTATGTCCACCAGAGTAAGTGAACCCACAGAGCTAAACCAGAGTAATTGTATCTCAAAAATCAAACCCCAATAAACCCGAAACTAAACCTGGACGCTTTAGTTTCGAATGAAATAACCTGCATAATGGCCGTTTTAATGGTTAGATTTGATATCATATTCGTTTGGTAATCTTCTTTGTTATTGCACTGACCATCCCTAATCAGTGTATTGTGTCTATGAGTGGGTGAGTTTCATACACACACGAACGAGCGAAGCGAGTGAGTGAGTGAGTGAGTGAGTGCGAATGCGTTCGTTCGTGAATGAGGCAAGATGATGAGGAGGCTGTCAATTACATGCTGACATGGATGGCAACGAGATAAACACTCACTCACTCAATCTCACACATTTACTTATGCACTCTCTCACTCACTCACTCACGAATTCACTCATTCTCTCATTCTCTCAGGGACTCTCTCACGCGCTCACTCTCTCAGGCACTCACTCAGGCACTCACTCAATCTCACACATTTACTTATGCACTCACTCACTCACTCACTTACTCACTCACTCACTCACGCACTCGCTTCGCTCGTTCGTTCGTTCGCTTTTTTGTTCGCTCGTTCGAGTGACTGCCAGAGGCATAGCGGCCCATCACATGAATATCCAATCATTTGATTACATAGGCTCACTTGCCTAAAGTACTCATTGAATAATTGGAGAATAACAGTCTCATTATCGCCAACACATGACGATTTAGTAATATGGAATATCCAATCATGTCTGCTGATACCCAACAAAGAATCTAGATGATTTGATGAGAGTGCTTGAGTGAGTAGCTAACTCTAAGAGAAACGTTACTCAGTATTCATAGATCAAATCATAGCAATTAGTTTGGTTTATGAAAGCATGTGCCTATAAGTGCTACTCACTTATTCACTGAAGCACGAACTTAACTTCACTCACGAAGTGAGTGAAGTGAACTCGCTCACTTATGCACGCACTCATTTACGCACTAACTCAGTCTCACACAGTCTCACTCATTCACGCACTTACTCAGTCTCACTTTCTCACGCACGCACTCACACGTTCACTCACGCACTCACTCACGCACTCGCTTCGTTCATTCATCTTGTTCTTAATCGCTCTTTCCCTCGTATGGTTCATACATAGCATGTGCTCTTGATCTTGTGATTGTCGCTTTCCGCACCAAAGAATATACACCTCCTGCATAGTACTTGACGGTGATCCACTTACTAATCTTATGTATTGAAGCAAATGGTGTCATAAACTAAAGAATATATTCAACATTATGCACTAAATATTCAGCACTATGCACTCGTATGATTACATATAAGATATGTTAATTTGTACATTCATGTCTCTATAACCAAGGTTTGCTCTCCCAATCGAGACTTTATATTGGTCATTTTGGATACAGTGTGTTGGTTATGTATAGCTCTGTAAAGTGATGTCATCTGTGTCGTATGGTATCATGTGAATGAGCAATGAACAGATGGAATGTGCTTGCCATTACTTCCTCATTCTTTTACCGTTAGTTTACTTTGCTTGTGATATATCTATTTGGCCAACTTTGTAACATTTAATAGAAGAAGTGGATTCACGAGTTGTGGGTGTGTGGGTGCGTGATAGCGTGGGTGAGTGGGTGATTGCGTACGTGAGTGCGTGGGTGCGTTCGTTCGTTCGTTCGTTCGTCCGTTAATCCATGCCAGATTATGGTCAAACAACATTAAGATAAACCGTACATAATTGCGGTACGGGCATTAAAATCTTCATGCTCTAGATATCTCAATTATTCCGTATCATAGTACCCTCCAAGTTATTCCGACTGGTCCAGTGCGATTAACAAGACAAACGGAATAATCAAACCTCTTGCAGAACCAAAGGAGAAATTTGTGTTTCCTCAAGGGTCTTTCTAACTCTTGCTTTTTATATGGGGTTGAGATACTCGAATTGATGTTATTTCTCAAGAAGAGATGGTACTGAGTTCGTGAGTGAGTTACCAATTCGGTTGATTCAAACATCCGTGGTGAGTACTCTCAAATTTTGCAACATCTTCTCAAGGGTTCGCTCGTTCGTTTGTTCGTGAGTGAGTGAGAGAGTGAGAGAGTGAGAGAGTGATATCGTGGGTGATATCGTGAGTTAGTGAGTGACTGACTGAGTGATATCGTGAGTTAGTGACTGACTGACTGAGTGACTGACGAAACGTCTGCGAAAGAAACGAAAGTAAATGGTACGTTGAGGATGTTGAACTATGGTTAAATTGATTAATGGCTGAGTGAATAGCAATGAAATTTTCATTCCCATAAATGATGGTATTAGTTCCATTACTCACGAACTCACAAACTAACACACTCATACACTCACGAACTAACGCACTCACCCATTCACGCACTCACTCACGAAGCTCATCAGTAGTACCTGTGTTTTCAATTTGCAGAGGTATGAGTCAATTACAGAGAAGATCATATAAATTATGTGGTCATGTGTGAGAACAAACGAGCGAAGCGAGTATGTTCGTGAGTGTAGTGAGTGTAGTGAGTGCGTGAGTGCGTGAGTGCGTCACTGACTGACTGACTGACTGACTGACTGACTGACTGAGTACCAATTCTTGACTTTATACGATTTGAATATGATTGTATCATGTGGTCATATGGTCATGCACTCAAGAACTCACGTACTCACGCACTCATTCTCTCACTCACTCACTCACTCTCACACTCTCACACTCTCACACTCATTCTCTCACACATTTACTTACGCACTCACTTATTCTCTCACTCACTCACTCACTCTCACACTCTCACACTCTCACTCACTCACTCACTCACTCACTCAAACTCTCTCAGTCACTCACTCAAACTCTCTCTCTCTCTCTCTCTCTCACTGACTCTCTCTCAGTCACTCACTCACTCACTCAGTCTCTCACTCTCTCACTCACTCACTCACTCGCTTCGCTCGTTCGTTCGCTTGTTCGCTCGTTCGTTCGCTCGTTCGCATCTTTTTTGTCATTGCTCGGAACATTCACTCATGTCCATCACCACCAACGAGAAAAACTTCCTCATCACATCCATAACCCACGGAACTCGATTGGATCGTCGAAAGCCCAACCAACCCCGGACACCCGAAATCTTCATTCTGCCAATCGAATTTGGGTACGTGGAGGTTGGTTGGGGCCATTCCAAGGTGGCAGCCAGAGTCAGCTCCTTGGTGGACCAACCCTACGACGACAAACCCTTTGAAGGCATTTTCAATATCAACTGTGAAATCAGTTCCATGGCTTCAGCCAAATTCGAAAACTACAAGAACTCCAATGAAGAAGTGCTAATCAGTCGAGTGATTGAAAAGGCCATCAAGCGACTGAGTGCCTTGGATATGGAAAATTTATGTATTGTAGCTGGTGAAAAAGTATGGAACATCCAAGTTGATTTAAACTTTTTAAACTATGATGGTAACTTCATTGATGTTGGATGTTTTGCTGTCATGCTTGCTCTTCAGCATTACCGCAAGCCTGATGTGAGTATCGTGGAGGATCAAGTTTTCATTCATGACATCAACGATAGACATCCAGTTGCTTTGAGTATCTTACATGTTCCAATCTGCTTAACTTATTCCTTCTATAATGTCCAGGATAAAGAAACCAACGTCAAAGGTCCCGGGGACATAAAATGGCTTCTTGACGCCACACAGAAGGAGGAGTTGGTGCGCGATGGCCTGATGGTGGTGACCTTGAATAAGAATCGAGAGTTGATTCAGTTGAGTAAGAATGGAGGGACTCCCATTGAAGCCAGTTTGTTGGTGGAATTGGCTTTGGGCTCCATGGGTGTTGTTGATGAGTTGACTGATTTAATGAAGAGGGTTTTGGCTGTGGATGAGAAGGAGAGATATGAGAGAGGAAGAATGAAGGAGTTGGAGGTTGGTGCTGATAGATAGTGAACAGTAAAGTAGTTTAATGCTAGTGAATTGGTTTTTTTGCATTTAGTTGATGTAGGTTGAAATGGTTTACTTTGGTTGGACTTTGCGGTGTGGGTGTTTTTGCGGCATGGGTGTTTTGCGGTGTTCTAGCGGTACGGGTATTTTTGCGGTACTGATTTTTGGATCTTTACACGAACAATCAATGGGATAACCAATTGAGTTGCGATTTGAAAGATGCTACAATGAATATTGATATCAAAATGAATCAAATGTTGTCAAGTTTCTGGTATCAGATTTACTCGCAAAATGTAACCCCCGTGTGATACTCTATATGAATCTCCATGATCCGTTTTCTCATATGTCTTTATGCATTCATATCCATTTAGTCAAGACATCTCCTTTCAATCTTTCTCTGGAGCAAGCATGATCTCAAGCACCCTTCAACAATTCTCGATTCCCTGAATACTCAGTTTCACAGTTGCTCATCACTATCTTTGTACTCGGATTGGTGGTTGTACAAGTATCTCATGACCTCCAAATCTCAGCTGGTTTGGTTTTTTGCAGTCAAGTCCCAAGTGACTGGGGGGGGGGGGGATGTTATCCCGGGTGTTACAAATTGATATAGTAGAACTGTCCTTGGGAGGTACAGACCATAGGTAGGCAATATCGACCTTTGGGGCACTCACTCGCACTCAATCGCAGGTACTCACTCGTACTAAATCGCAGGTACTCACTCGTACCCAATCGCAGGTACTAACTCGTACTCAATCGCAGGCACTCAATCGCACCCACTCGCACTCACTCGCACTCACTCGCACTCACTAGCTTCGCTCGTTCGTTCGTTCGATAGGGGTATGCCGGAGGTGTACATCACCTCAGCGTTATGCATGACGGCAGCACCGTCATAGACAACGTATGATTTAATGAAACTAACCTAATATTCAGCATTACCGTATACCGCAACAAGAATTGAGTATGATTAAAGAGAGAATGAATGTTGGTACATCTACTATGAATAGGAAATCTCAAACAGATTTCTGGCAACTTCATGGCAAGTTCATGGCAACTTTCTATCTGTGAGAACAAAATGAGTGAAGAAGGGCGTGAGTAGCGAAAACTCGCTTCGCTTGTTTGTTGGCTCTTAAAGTATAAACTACAACAAGAAGAAGCAAATGCATAGTGGTTGCAATTGAAATTTATGTCTAAAGTATGAATAATGGCTCAGGTCCAACGAGCGAAGCGAGTTTGTTTGAATTTACTGAATTCGTTACTCATGCACTCACTCAATATTTTTGTTCGTTCACACTCACTCAAACGCTCACACTCACACTCACTTGCTTCGCTCGTCGTTTGCTCGTAGAATCACATGCTGAAAATTCTGAATGAGAAAAGATTTGAAAAACTCTTTAGAAAAGAACTGTGAGATCTATATTACATCTGACGTGTAATCTAACCTGAACAGCTTGGTCCAAGTGAAGCGAGTGCAGTCAGTGAGTGAGTGTGAACGAACAAATTGAGTGAGTGAGTGAGTAGCGAAAATGAGTTCGTGAGTGCGAGTTTGGGTGCGAGTTTGAGTGCGAGTTTGAGTGCGAGTTTGAGTTCTAGTTCGTGAGTTCTAGTTCGTGAGTTCTAGTTCGTGAGTCCTAGTTCGTAACTTCGGAACAAAACTAACCTCACACGATCGTAGTCCCACGCAAGCGTATCTCCACATAAGCATGGTCTCATTCTCACACGATAGTAGTCCCATACAATCACAAGCATAGTCTCGTTTTCATCACCAGTTGCATTCACTGTCTACGCTCGTTCCATTTGCATGGAACTAAGCTCTACGAAGAAAGAGACAATCATTTAGATTATGAAGAAGAATCAGCACAATTAAAAGTTCAATATGACTCTCTGGCCAAAAGTGTAGACTGTGCAATGAGGATTCTTCAACACTGGAATTGGCAGATATAACGGGCAAACGACAAGCGAAGCGAGTGAATGAGTGCGAGTGTGAGCAACTGCGTGACAGAGTAAGGAAGCAAGCGTGACTATATACAGGATTATTACTTGATTGTGAGTGATAACTTTTTGAGCATTCAAGAACCATTCACCTTTGAGATATTAACCTTATTCAACATTGACTCTTTATATCATTAATATTTATAAAGTATTCCAATAAACGAAATTCACAAAGTCTTGTTAGGGTGATGCAGGAATTGCAGGTGAAATCGTAAGAAAGAAGTGTCAGACCTCAAGAGAAGTGTTGTGTGTAAATTACGGGTTTATGAGAATCTAGCGAACGAGCGAAGCAAGTTAGTGAGTGAGTTCGTGAGAGAGTGCATGAGTTCGTGAGTTCGTGAGTTCGTGAGTGAGGGAGTGTATGCGTGAGAAAGAGCAAGAATGAGTATCTCAGCTGGAAAGGTTTTTTGCAGCAAATTCCCAAGGGTCCCCCCTTGGATCTCAGCTGGAGTGCATTTGCGAACTTCCCAGATATTTTAACATGGGGAGATAACGACCGTAGGGGCAATCCATCTGCCTTTTGGATGGTCTTTAGAGGTTGGATTTGAATGAACGAGTAAATGCACGAACGAACGAGCGAATGCATGAACGAACCAACTAACTCATTCGCACTCACTCACTTACACTCATTCACGCACTTACTCACGAACTCACGAACCCACTCATTCGCACTCACTCACGAACTCACGAACTCACTCACGAACTCACGAACTCACTTCGCTCGTTTATTCTTTTGATAATGATCATCAACTCAGAGGTTAGTCAAGGTTGAGCCAGCTGGCTATATGTGCAATTTCTCAGGCAAGGTTGAGCCAGCTCGAGCCAGCTCGCTTGGTATTTCTCAGGTAGGTTTCGCCATTCTACAAGAGCGAATTTCAATGGTAAACCTCCTCGGCACAAGTGTCGAGATTAACTGCAACATTTTGCCTACAAGTCCACCGATAGTGGTACTATGATGGAAGAGGTGAGGCTACTTTGGTAGATCCGGGGCATGCTTTGCTATTTCCTTTATTTCGTGTGCCTGCACAGTCGAGATTTCTAGTTGTATACGAGCGAACGAGCGAAGCGAGTTTGTGAGTGAGTGAGGTCGTGAGTGAGTGAGGTCGTTAGTTTGTGAGGTCGTTAGTTCGCACGTTCGCACGTTCGCACGTTCGAGCGCACAGATCATGCGTAGGATGTTAGAAGCAACTTTATTGAGTTGAACCTTTGAAAACCTTTTGTGATGTTTTATGAATATGATCAAGTATTCCTGTTGAGCATGTTGGGTGACATCAAACACAAAAGTCTATAGATGTAGCTTTGATTCACCTTGAATTGACCAAGTGAATGATGACATAATACCGCTGACACTCGAACGATCCAAAGTGGTGAGCTGTGTGGCGGACAGTAGGGTGGATTTTTATGAAACATGGATATGAACGGTCAAGTTGATATTGATCACTTCAGAGGGTAAATTTGATATATTATTGCGGTACGGGTTTTTAGAGGTTAGTTCCAGTTGAGAAGGCAAAGTAAATTGAGACGCCAAAGTAAATATTCAAATCCCTTGAACGGCCTCACTGAAGATATTCCAAACACTGTAACTCGTTTCGACCGTTAGCGTTTGCTCATTATTAGCTAACTCGATACACTAACTCGCTTCGCTCTCACGCACGAACTCACTTCCTCACTCACTCGTTCGTTCAATGGAACTAGCCTCTAAAGGGATAGCGTAAATCCCAGAAGATAAACCCCCAGAAGTGCTGCGAGGTTTCACAGAATTTAATGGCATGAGCTTCAGGAGAGGATAATGGTTAAAATGGTCAAAATGGTCAAATGTTCGCACTCACTAACTCAAATGTTTGCACCCACTCACCCACTTACGTGCTTATTCACATACAAATCCGTGCATTATATAACAGGTTGTATTGAGCGAGTGAGCGAGTCGCTCATTCGCACACACGCACACACACGAACCCACGCACTCACGAACGAGCGAACGAACGAACTCATTCATGCACTCACGCACTCGTTTCTCTCTCTCACGAACCCAAAGAATTCGCTACTCACTCACTCACTGAACGAACGAACGAACGAACGAACTCATTTTCGCTAGTCGCGAACTCAAAGAAATCGCTACTCACTCACTCACTGAACGAACGAACGCTTTGCTCTTTTGACCGACTCGTTCGAGTCAGCTCAATACTCATACCTCAAATTAAATTACCTACTCGCTCATAAAACCCCCAATAAGAACAAATAATGACAATCATATTCATGCCAAAAGTCCCACTCGTTCGTTCTTTTGTTAATAAAATTCATGGCATTACCCTGCTGTGTCCAAATAGTAAAAGTCCCATTCACAAACTGGCGAAGCACTCAAACGAGCGAAGCGAGTTTGTTTGTTCACACTCACACTCAAACGAGCGAAGCGAGTTTGTTTGCTCACACTCACTCTCTTTGCTCACACTCACACTCTTTGTTTGTTCACACTCACTCACTTACACAGCGAAACTACTCACCACTAGCTGCTATATGGCCATGGAAGGTTCGAATGAGATCTATGAGGATCGTGAGGTGAGCGCTACGAGCAAAGCGAGTTGAGCAAGCTGGGAAAACTGGGAAAACTGGACAATCTTAGCAAGCTGAGTCAATTTGAGAGGTTGTTGATGATTGATAAGGTTTGTAAGGTGATGGATTGGGTATGATATTATGGTGTGTTGAGAATACGGTGACATTAATTAAATGTATATGATGTGTTGAGAATATGATGTGTTGAGAATATGTTGTGTTGAGACTATATAATCAAGAGTATATGAGATTATGATCCGTTGAGACTATGTGATCTGTTGAGATTAATGTATGAGATTACGAGATTAAGTGATCTGCTGAGATACATCAAGAGTGTATGCGATTACGAGCGAACGAGCAAAGAAATCAAGAGTGTAAGCTCGTAAGCGAGTAAAGTAGTAAAGAGTTTGCTACTCACGAGCGAGCGAACGAACGAACGAACGAACGAACGAACGAACGAACGAACGAACGTAGCGAGTGAGTAGTGAAAATGAACTCATGCACTCACGAACGCCCATTTGCCTTTCGGGCGGTCTTTAGAGGTTGACTTGAATGCCCGAGCGAATGAACGAGCAAATGCACGAATGAATGAACGAATGAACGAACAAGCGAACTCACGCACTCAAGCACTCATTCATTCAGTAATTCAGTCATTCAGTCATTCACGCACTCATTCACGCACTCACTCTCTCATTCACGCACTCACTCACTCACTGACGCACGCACTCATTCACTCACTCATTCACTCACTCACTCACTCACTTATTCACGCACTCACTCACTCACCCATTCATGCACTCACTCACTCATTCACTCACTCACTCGCTTCGCTCGTTCGCTTCGTTCGTACCTCTCACAAAATCCCATCAACGGGGTCCCTCGTACCGGTGACTGCTCAATTCTCATAGATCATGAGATGATTCAGGTTAGCGGCTCTAGTTGGATGTGCAGTACAAAAGCATGACGTTTATTTCATTGTATTTCCATGTCTTGAGTTCCTTTAGTATCATTGGGGGTCTACGTCGAGTTTGTTAGTTTACCAAAAGTTCTCTATTAACTCACTTTAATAGCTCACTTTAATAACTCACAACACCCCCTCACGAACTCACGAGCTCACGAGCTCATGTGGTCATGTGGTAATGCACTCACTTTTTCTCTCACTCATTCACTCATTCACTCACGCACTCGCTTCGCTCGTTCGTTCGTTCGCGCTACCAAATAGCAATGTTAACAGGCACAATATACTGATCAAGTTCTAATTTTATGTTTGTTACATTGAAATCAACATTGTATATTTCGCCGCTGAAGTAGACTTTTCAAATGGACCATTCGGGCATTATATAACAAGCTGTATTAGCGAGTGAGCGAGTCCCCTACCGCTCATGTAGACTTTTCAAATGGACCATTCGGGCATTATATAACAGGTTGTATTAGCGAGTGAGCGAGTCGCTCATTCGCACACACACACACTTGCTACGAACGAACAAGTGAACGAACGAAGCGAGTGAGTAGTGCAAATGAACTCACGCACTCACGAACGATCGAACGAACGAACCCGCTTCCTTCACTCACGAACGAACCCGCTTCTCTCGCTTATTCACTCACGAACGAACGAACGAACGAACGAACGAACGAACGAACTCACGCACTCGCTTCTCTCGCTCATTCACTCACGAACTCACACACTCGCTTCTCTTACTCACGAACGAGCGAACGAGCGAACGAACGAACGAACGAACGCACTCACGCACTCACGCACTCACGAACTCACGAACTCGCTTCGCTCATTCGTTCGTTCGTTCGCTCATTCGCTCGTCAAATACACTCAATACACAAACCACTACATTGTTCAATACAATTGCTCGCATCCATCAATATACCTGCACGTAATCGAGTGTGCGTGAGAAGAGTGCGTGAGTGAGTGCGTGCGTGAGAACAGTGAGTTCGTGAGTGAGTGAGTGAGTAGCGAGATTCTTTAGTCAAACAAACTCGCTTCGCCCACTCGTTCCTACTTTTGATTTGAGCTGATTGAATTCGCTACTCACGAACTCACGAACTCACGAACTCACGAACTCACGAACTCACGAACTCACGAACTCACGAACTCACGAACTCACGAACTCACGAACTCACGAACTCACGACTCACGAACTCACTCGCTTCGCTCGTTCGTTCGCTTGGAGCGAAGCGACTTGATAGAACGTATAATCTTCTGCGAAGCCACTTGACAAAACGTATAACTGCTGCGAAGCAGCATAGGAGCGAATGAATACGTGAGTGAGTGAGTGCGTGAGTGAATACGTGAGTGAATGAGTACGTGAGTGAGTATCAAAAACTCATAGTGCTGCGAAGATTTGCTGCTCACTCCCTCACTCACTCACTCACTCGCTTCGCTCATTCGCTCGCTCGTTCGCTCGTCAAATACACTCAATACACAAACCATTGTTCAATACAATTGCCCGCATCCATCAATACACCTGCACCTAATCCCTAACACGTCTTTGTCTCCTGCATGAAATCACCTCTTGCATTAACAATAGATTTAACCTCGGTACATTGCTAAAATTTAAGCGTGTGCAGCGTGGTACCTTTCAATGTGGCGGCACCAAGCGTGGTACCTTTCAATGTGGCGGCACCAAGCGTGGTACCTTTCAATGTGGCGTCGAATAGCGTATACCTTTCAATATTGCGTACACCTTCCAATATCTCTACACTATTGTTATACCTTCCCCTTCTACATTCCTTATTATTATCATTTATTATGCATAAGATTAAATATAGCCGAAATCCTAATGGGGAATTATATTGTCATGAGTGCGTAAGGAAAATCTAACCCTTTGTGCGCGTCCCAATGTACTGTTGTGTTTCCTCTAGAAACACTATTAGAATCCCGTAACTTTGACACTCGTAAACGTTCTCGTCACTTGTCCTGTAAATGTGATTCTGATTACTCTGATCACTCTGATCACTCTGATCACTCTGATCACTCTGATCACTCTGATTTTTCTGATCACTCTGTTCTTTCTGATCACTCTGTTCTTTCTGTTCTTTCTGATCACTCTGTTCCTTCTGATCACTCTGCTCTTTCTTTAAACAATATCATCACTATCATATTCATCAGCTGAACTTGCACTTATTTCAGGCATGTAAAATGGAGCTCTTTGCTCTTGATGATGAGACTCAGAATCATCATCAATGATGGTTCCATCCAAGTGATTAAACTTTTCAATCATTACAGGCAAGTTTGAATCCTTTCTTGATCTCCCTTTGATTTTCTGAGGTTTTCTTTGAGTGAGTTGGATATATTGTTTTGATGATTCATCACTTTTCCCAATGAATGAAACAAGATACGAATAGATTGATTTAAAGAGGTTTGTTAACTTCTTTAAGATCTTCTTAAATTGATTCAGACATACCCATGAATAAAACAAGTATTCAATGTAGAAGAATAAGCAAACGATTAATACACCTCCAATCACTGCCAATATAAGGTGATCAGCTAATCCTTTAATGAATTTGGCATCATCCATATGCCACAGTGATCCTGGTGCAATGGCAAAAAATGAGTATGTATGAGTCTTATAGTCTTCGGGCATTAAGATCCGAACCTTACCAGCTTCCGGAACTCCCCAGCGTTTATATTGTTTCCACATAACTGATAAAAACAATGGACCAGTCAGAAACATTATAGTGATGTATGGAACCAACCAGTTACGCTTATAGTTTTGAAGTTCATCCAATACTTTAAGGAAGAATGGATGCCTTGGAACAGCTCCCATGACATCATTTGAAATCCCAGTAGGTATTGTTTTACGAACAAAAGCAGGTACAACCAATAAAGGATCCAACCGACGCTCACATGCATCATCCAAGTCAATGTACACTCCTCCAAAGTGTACCAAAGCAAAGTAGCGGATGGCATCAGCACGTTGGATTGGATAAGGATATGAATCCCAAGTCTTTAAGAACCATGGGAATTTTTCACTAATGAATACTCTAGCCATTTCATCGGTCCACAAGATATACTGATAATCGGGATGTAAATCAACACATGCTTGTTGACCGGGTTTCCAAATCTCAGGAATCTCGGTTGTTTTATACGTTTGATGAATAATCTTTGGTATTATTTGAGGCAGTGTACCATCATTCGAATTAAGCTCAACATCGAGGAGGGCGTCTGTGAAGGAATCATCATGAAGCAACGTTATCAAATCAAAGGTGAGATACACCAAGTAAAGGATAACTATAACGTGGGCCCCAAGTATATACTTTAGTTCTTTTCTCATCAGTTTTTTTTTTGTATATTGTGGGCTTGAGAGAGTATTTATTTGTCTTGTTTCTTTTTGAGCTCGACCAAGAATTACCCCTATATGCTGGTTGAGGTGTGCAGGAAGTCACGAGACGACGAATAGTGCTGCGACGAATAGTGCTGCGAAGCAGTACTATGAGTGCATGTATAGTATTTCAATTGAGTACAACCTGCGACTAATAGTGCTCTGCGACGAATAGTGCTGCGAAGCAGTACTATGAGTGCATGTATAGTTCTTCAATTGAGTACAACCTGCGACGAATAGTACTGCGAAGCAGTACAACCTGCGACGAGTACTGCATTACCATCACTGCATGTATAGTATTTCTTGAGTACAACCTGCGACGAGCACTGCATTACCATCAGTGCATGTATATTTCTTGAGTACAACCTCGACGAGTGCTGCATTACCAGCAGTGCATGTATAGTATTTCTTGAGTATGTGGTCACGTAACCTTTGGTCACGTTGGTGCGATTGTCACGTTGTCACGTTACGTCACATTTCATTGCTATGTAGGGGATGATGGATTGACAAGTTGGAGAGGTGTGTAGGACAAGTGTTCTTGTGTTGTGTTGTGTTGTGTTGTGTTGTGTTGTGTTGTGTTGTCTTGTCCGTCTCGTTCTTCTCTTGTCTTTGTCAATACATGTACAGCAATCTTAAGCATTTTAGCAGCAAATAGGGGTATTCAAGCTTTTTAGCATTTAAGCTTCAATCAAACCCAATCAAACCCAATCAAGCTTTAATCAAGCTTTAATTGATGAGCTGATGTAAAGGTTACTTTGATTGTTAACAAACGGGGTTATCATTCATTTGTATTACCTTGACCATTATTTGCAAAAGTATCCACACAAAGGGTTTAAGGGTTTGGTGCGTCGAAAGGGGTGGCGCTCGGTAAGCGAAGGTTGCCAAGGTGATTCGTTTGCGGGAGTGGTGGGAGTGGTGGGAGTGGTGGCAAGTGGTGGTTGTAATGAGACAGTGATATAGTGTTGGTTATATAGTGTTAGGATACAGTGTGATACAGAGTGATACAGAGTGATACGGAGTGTTATACAGAGTGTTATACAGAGTGTGATATACAGTGTTATACAGAGTCTGATACAGTGTTAGTACACAGTGTGATACAGTGTTAGTACACAGTGCTCAACCATGTTCATCTCGCCATATCATCTCTAGTCTAGGCTCTTGCCTCCACAACCTACTCGTTATGCTCAAACATTTGCCTGTCCGATTTTGTGTCAGATTATTCGGGCGAGATTGTGAGATCTTTCGGTGTGAGGGATAATTGCGTAGTGTGAGAGATTGTAGTGTGAGGATATTCGGCTTAGTGCGAGGGATTGTAGTGTGAGAGATATTTTGGCCCGAGGGATATCCAATTGGGATGTTTAAGAGATGGTTATTATACTTGATAGAGAATGCTTGAGATGCTTCATATATCTGATACCCTATCATCACTCTCTTGCTCATATCACATGTCACCACCTAGAGTTCGCAAGTATTTCTCCCGGATCTAACGATCTTTATCCCGTAAGCATAATCTCGGTCATATCACAAACCACAAAATCATCCATTTCCGCGGAACCCCGACACACATAAATACCCAAAAATCCCCAAAAACAATCAATGGCAGCACTCACCCCAATCCCCTACACCCTTTACTACGGCACTTTTGTGGATACACCAATCCTAGGCCAAATCAACATTAGTCACAACACTATTCTCGGAGTAGATGAAACAGGTACAATTGACTTTATACACAGAAACTATATCGACACACTTGATGTCACGGACTTCTTCTTAAAGCTTCATCCTGCACGCCAAAATCAACCGATCAACTTGGTCGATAACCTGCACGAGGCAACCAAGTTTTTTTTACCGGGGTTTGTGGACACGCACATTCATGCCTCACAGTACGCCAACGTTGGGATTGGATTTGACGTCCAGCTATTGGATTGGTTGAAGAAGTATACATTCCCCTTGGAGTCCCAATTCACTGATATCAATGCCAAAAAGCTCGAGTTTGCTCGGAACGTATACTCCAAGGTGATCACCAAGACCCTTCGCAATGGAACAACATGTGCTTCTTACTTTACTACTATTGATGCCGACACCACCAACTTATTTGGTGATTTATTAATGCAACATGGCCAACGAGGGTTTGTCGGTAAGGTGTGTATGGATCATAATGAACCCTACCCAGAGTACCATGAAGACCTCACCAGTTGTCAGGCAGGAATGGATTCATTAATCACACATCTCGGCAAACTCAACCCGCAGGGAGAAAACTTGGTGACACCAATCTTAACCCCGCGCTTTGTTCCGGTATGCTCACTGGAGCTCATGACACATCTTGGACATTTGAGTCGAACCCATGACCTTCCCATCCAAACTCACATTAGTGAGAACCCCAAGGAAATCGCATTGGTGAAATCACTATACCCAGAATACGATTCATATGCTGATGTATATCATAAGCATGGCCTTCTCGGTAAAAGAACCATTCTAGCACATGGGGTTCATTTGAGTGAATCGGAACGTAAACTAATCAAAACCGCTAATGCCTCAATCAGTCATTGTCCTGTCTCAAACACGTTTCTATCATCCGGGGAAGCACCCGTCAAGCAATACCTCTACCAAGACAAAATCAACGTTGCATTGGGAACAGATCTCTCCGGGGGGTTCGAACTGAGTATCTTACGAGTTTTACGAAGCTCCATCATGGTTAGTCATCACTTGAGTATGGGTAACTTGGATGATGAAGATAAAATTTTAACTCAAAAAATCACCTTGGAGGATGCTTTATATATGGCTACTCAAGGCGGTGCACGTGCCGTGGGGTTAGAGGAGGTTATCGGGAGTTTTGAGAAGGGCAAGAGGTTTGACGCGCAATTGATTGATTTGGAGAGTGTGGATTCGCAGGTGGATGTGTTTGAATGGCAGATGGGAGAGACTCGGGATTTGTTGTGTAAGTGGGTTTTTGGGGGGGATGATCGGAATGTTGTGGGGGTGTGGTGTAATGGGAGATATGTTCACTCACGAGCACTCACGAGCGTAGCGAGTGAGTGCGAGTAACACGGGTGCTCACACTCATGAGCGTAGCGAGTGAGTGAAAATAACACGAACGCTCACACTCCCGAGCACTCACGAGCGTAGCGAGTGAGTGAAAATAACATGAACGCTCACACTCCCGAGCAAAGCGAATAACACGAACGGTCACACTCCCGAGCAAAGCGAGTGAGTGAAAAAAACATGAACGCTCACACTCAGGAGCATAGCGAGTGAGTGAAAATGGCAATGAGAATGAGACTATGCTAGTTTGAGACTACGCTCTTAAACTACGCTCATGTGGGACCATACTCGCTTGAGACTACGCTCGTGTTAAACTACGCTCGCTTGAAACTACGCTCATGTGGGACCATACTCGCTTGAGACTACGCTCATGTTAACCTACACTCATGTTAACTTACGCACATGTTAACCTACGCTATCGCTCTTAATATATAGACTTTACAGGCTTGTTCCATAGTTGACTCGCAGAGTTTTCACTGGTAACATTTATAGACATACAACCTTATACAATCTTGTAGCACTCAAACACTGGCCAACACTTGCCACATTTATTATTCATTTTGGTGGAAATTAGCATTGAAATGATAAAAATAGTGATGAATTTGCCACGGGCTCATTACGCTGCTTTGGTTGTGAGTTGGCAACTCGCTGACTTGTCCTTGTGTTTTGATTGTACTGTGGTTGTGGTGGTTTAAGCGAGTGAGATGTGAGTGAGTGAGTGAGCGAGCAAACCGAATGATCAGAGCGAGTGAGTAAACTGAGTCACTTACTCACTCAAATGTTTGCATTCACGAACGAACTTACAAACTCGCTCATTCACTCAATCACTCACGCACTCACTCACTCACAAACTCGCTCACTCACGAACTCACTTACAAACTCGCTCACGCACTCACTCACTCACGCACTCACTCACTCACTCACTCACTCACTCACTCAATCACTCACTCACTTACTCACTCACTCTCACACTCACTCTCACTCACACTCACACTCACACTCACTCTCACTCACGCACTCAATCACTCACACACTCAATCACTCACTCACCCACTCACTCACTCGCTTCGCTCGTTCGCTCGAATTTGCCACTGTGCTTAGTACGCTGCCCTGGTTGCGATTTGGCAACTCACTGACTTGTCCTTGTGTTTTGATTGTACTGTGGTTGTGGTGGTTTAAGCGAGTAGTTTGTTTGAGAATACTCACCATTTAAAAAGCAATGTCATGGAGATAACATGTACCAATAATGGAGCTCTTATACCTGAGAGAAGCCTTGAGCGAACGAGCGAACGAGCGAAGCGAGTGAGTGAGTTTGTGAGTGAGTGAGTGAGCGAGCAAACCGAATGATCAGAGCGAGTGAGTAAACTGAGTCACTCACGAACGAACTTACAAACTCGCTCACTCAATCACTCAAGCACTCACTCACTCACTTACAAACTCACTTACAAACTCACTTACAAACTCACTTACAAACTCACTTACAAACTCACTTACAAACTCACTTACAAACTCACTTACAAACTCACTTACAAACTCACTTACAAACTCACTCACTCACTCACTCACTCACTCACACACTCACGCACTCACACACTCACGCACTCACCCACTCACTCACTCACACACTCACTCACTCACTCACTCACTCACTCACTCACTCACTCACTCACGAACTCAATCACTCACGCACTCAATCACTCACTCACGCACTCACTCACTCACTCACTCACTCACTCACTTACTCACTCACTCACTCACTCACTCACTCACTCACGCACTCACTCGCTTCGCTCGTTCGCCCGAATTTGCCACTGTGCTTAGTACGCCGCTTTTGTTGCAAGTTGGCAACTCACTAGCTTGTCCTGATGGTGGTGATGACTCTACTTTAAAACTAATAAAAAGTTTATGTTGAAGTTTTTGATAATCTTTGCGTTGATGAAATCGGTTCAGACTTGGAAGATGATTGAATGTTAACGTTGGAGATATTGAGGTGGAGCCAGAGATGAAGGTGTGGGTACTGAGTAAATTCCAAATAAAAGACTATACAGTGTATAATGACGAACGAGCAAACGAACGAGCAAACGAACGAGCAAACGAACGAGCGAAGCGAGTGAGTGCGAGTGAGTGTTGAGTGCGATTGAGTGCGAGTGAGTGTTGAGTGCGATTGAGTGCGAGTGAGTGTTGAGTGAGTGCCTGCGATTGAGTGTGAGTGAGTGCGATTGAGTACGATTTATAGACATGTGGGTTGTCACTTGCTACTCATGATAGTTTGTTCGCACACTTGTCACTCGCACTGTTCACTGATTTAAAGGATACAATATGAGAGAATAAGCTGATTATGTATGTTCGCAAAGCTCATAGTTCATTATAAGTTCATATTAAGCTTTGTTAAGCTCATGTTCAGTTCACGCCAAGTTCATATTAAGCTTATATTTGGTCAGCTTATATTTGTTAAGCTTATATTTGTTCAGCTTATATTTGTTAAGCTCATATTTGTTAAGCTCATATCTCGCCAGTCATATCTCGCCAGTCATATCTATATCATTTTACTCGCTGAAGCGAGTTTGTGAGTAAGTGTGTGTGTGTGTGTGTGTGAACGAACAAAGTGAGTGAGTAAGAGTGTGTGTGTGTGAGAACGAACAAAGTAAGTGAGTAGCGAATTCCTTGATTTGACCGAGCGAACCAAGTGAGTGACACACTCCTTGATTCAAACAAACTCTCTTCGCTCGCTCGCTCTTATATAGCTACTATGTATGGTTTGTAGCTTATATAGTTGTCTCAAAGCGGTGCGTACCTCGTCTATGGACGTAGGTACTTTGTTTAACGAACGAGCGAAGCGAGTGAGTTTGGGAGTGCGTTTGTGGGTGCGTTTCCAAAGTACCTCGTCTATGGACGTAGGTACTACGCTTGCTTGTTCAATCGTTCGCTTGTTCGCTCGCTTGCTCGTTCGCTTGTTCGCTCGCTTGCTCGTTCGCTTGTTCGCTCGTTCGTTCGTTCGTTCATTCGTTCGCTTGTTCGTTCGTTCGTTACGCTTCTTCGCTCGTTACTCTTGTTTGGACTCTCAAACTCTCAAACTCGCTACGCTCGTTTGCTCGTTTGCTCGTTTACTATGGAAGTAGGTACTGTCTAATAACCTAGTTTTTGTGGTCAGAGTCGTCCTGCACGTATGTGTAGGTTCGACTGCTGAGCATAGTATGCTCATCCTAACAGAGAATACTTGATGTCTAATCGTTACTCACGAACTCACTCACTCGCAGGCAATCACTCGCATGCACTCACTCACTCACTCGCAGGCACTCACTCACTCACTCGCATGTACTCACTCACTCGAAGTGCCTGCGAGTGAATGCGTGAGTGAGTGCGTGGGTGAGTGGGTGATTGGGTGAGTTCGTTCGTTCGTTCGTTCGTGAGTAAGCAAACTCGCTTCGCTCGTTTGTACGTTAGTGAGTAAGCAAACTGTTAGCGGTATACAGTTATAGGCGCTGCCTGGTTAGTGGACAAGCGGTATTAACAAATTATTAGGTTGATGGAGGGGTGAAGCTAGCTATAGATTATAGGTAGCTCCTGTTATGATAGGGTGGAATCAGCTGTCAGGAAGTGACTTATTTGTTTGAGCTCTAGATGATAATCGGGTAAGCACGTGTGTATGTCGTTACGCTTGTAAATAGAACCTTAAATTACTAAAGACAGGGATATATAACTTTATATAAGAGAAGGTAAGAGTCAGAAGCTCTACTCACCAAATGTGTGAACTCCACGGAATGTGGTAATTTCTCCTTTGTGTCCTTAGCAGCTCACCAATCATAATCCAGATTGGTGAATATCCGAAACAACTTACACACTGCAAGTTGCGGAACCGAAAGCGGTATGACATTGCATACCTCATAGACAATATTGTCTGTACCGAAATATAATGCTTGCCCAATAGCGGCTAGTCTAGGTATCCTCTTGG
>JAKUAJ010000053.1:41688-108462 GCA_030562865.1 Kodamaea lidongshanica (nom. inval.) | reverse complement strand
AATGCTGTGTAAAACTGGAAGTTTGCACTTTTGAGTACACAGGTCAAACCAAGTGAACATATTCAAAGAGATTCAAATTAATTAGGACATTATTCAAATGATGTACAAAAGTTGAGGGATTGGCAAAATGCCATGGAACCCAAGATTGTTAATGAAATCGCAAAATTTACCATAAACAGCATCTTCCAAAAGAGTCTGATTTTGAGATTGAGAGGAACAGTGAGAATTAAGTGGGAATGGAGCATTATTTCATTTCTGATACCACGATAATAATAGTCCTCCCCCTTATGAGTCCTCCACCTTATATTCCTCCAACAGAAATCATTGACGTAGAGGTATAGAAAAAAGTGGTTTTGAAATAGTATTGAATGATAATGAACATATTGATTTCGCTCGTTCATTCATATCCCAGGATTTCACTACTCGCATATTTTCACTACTCACTCACTCACTCACTCACTCACTCGCTTCGCTCGTTCGTCAAATGCTAAGCTTGTTCCTTGGGTTAGCTATTCGGTGACTTGAATTGCAATAATCAAAAACCAATAATAGACTTAAGATGTCTAGAATAGAATTTTACCCCAAGTTTTCTTGATCTTACGAATTAACCACAATAAAGTCAAAGGTATTGTTAGAACCATATAGCGAGCTGAGGAAACATTCACACGGGTGAGTATTCAGTGTCTTCTAAATCGAGCAAGAGGTTATTCTGCAAGAAGAGGTGTTCCTTAAAACAAATCCTGGGTCAAAAAAGTATCACTAGTTAATAAAGCTGTAAACTTGTCAATAAAGTAGATGGATAATCATAGCCTATGCTCGTTACACTCGTTCGTCTGCCCCACTAAACTCGTTCATTTCATCTGCCTGATCACTCTATAAACTTGCCCCGGTTAGGGTGGCCTTCATGCACTCCATTCATAACCAAAGTCTGAATATCAATCAAAGCCCGTGTTTTCAAGATTTTCCATGTAGTGATTTTACCCATTTTAGTGTCAATCTCATATAAACGAACCCTGCGAATATACCTGTTACCACCATACCCTCCCTCGCCAGCACCTCCGCCATAGCAAAGCCACATGTTGTTAGATTGCCCGTTGGTGATGTGCGCGTCATCCAAACAGTAATCATTCATGTGATCATGACCCACACTGGCAACCAACACACCTGAGTTTTGTAACACCTGTCTAATACCAGCACTTTTGCGAGGAGCCGATGGCCTCTCTAAAGCAGTACCAACCATGGGTTCTTTAGTGTTTCCAAACTCGGGAATAGGAATATGGAAAAAAGCCATAGCCATTTGTTTGTACTTGTGAGGTTTACTCTTTATGGAATCATATTGGTGTTCGATCCATTTCAATTGATTCTCCTTAATCCAATCCCATCTTCCAGATACTTTCTGGTTTTGAGCCACAGTATGCGAATCCAAAAAGTACATTGAAAAGTCTGAGTTGTGAGAGTCTGGAGCTTCGACATCTAATCTATAGTTACCGAATCCAGATAATTCTTCCGGACCACGTTCTGTGAGGGAGTAAGGTAAATTGATGGAGATTGAGAGGGTATCATTTCTATTCAAAGGAGTATTCTCATCATCGTGATTACCTAAAGTGACTGCAAATGGAATTTTTCTATCAATAAAAGGTGAAAGAGCCTTGAAAATCGCCGTTTGTGGGTCGGGTGATGTATCCCCAAAGTTTTGATCACCCGTTAAAATAACCAAGTCAGGCAATTCTTTCTCTAATACTTCATTCAAAAAAGACAAAGTGCTGCTGTCTGCCTTGCAATCTTTGATGTCCATATGAACAGGATCACGACAAGCACCAGGACCGGTAGAAAAATGCAAGTCAGATACCTGCAAGATTTTGAATTTTCCTTCCGAATTGAATTTCAAAGATACAGGATGGTCTCTTGCGTAGTCCACCTTTGGACCTTTTCTAAAGGTAATTCGAGGGAGCAAATCACTCTTTGCTATTGAGTTTGAAATTGGAGATGTCAATTGCCAGTTAGGTCTGGGTTCAACGGCATCATTTCCAAAGAGCACATCTATTCCTGTGACTGTTCCGTGTTTTGAAGGGGCTCCATATTGGACCCAAATACCGTGAGATTTGCTTTGCCATCCCATTTCCTCGAGTTCTTCTTTGGTTGGAATGTACAAGTGTCTTAGAAGGTCATTTTGATCTGTTTCAACAACCCTCTTTACGGGTTCACTTTGCTTTTTGTCATCACCCTTTGCTTGATTTTGCTCTGTGATGATTTTGTGGTCAGCGTCAGTAAACACCTTATTCGAATTGTACTGGTCCAAAACATACATTGGAATAGAGAGCTTATTGCCCTTGATATTCTTATCTTCAGGTTTACCAATGGCGATGTCTATGATAACCAAATGTTTTTTATCTTTAGCTTCAAGCAAGTTCAATTGGTCTGGAGAAATGGTTTTATACGACAAATATTGCTTCTTTGTCCAACCAGCCCCCAAGCCGAGGTCTTTATCGAGTCTTTTCCACCTGGTTTCCACTGCCAAGTCTGAGCCATGGCCTTTGTTGCGGTCTGGAACTCCACACCAAGGAGATTGGGACCCGATCTTGTAGCAGTCTCCAATGGCTACATCAAGCAAGTAGTTGTCGGTATGGCCCTGAAGGTAGCCTTGGATCTGTCCCATTAGCTGCGGGATGATCACAGGGTTGTAGTGACTTACATAGTACACAGCCCCTCCCAAAAACAAAAGTATTGTTCCTATGATCAGATATCTGGTGAGTTTCCGAGAGAGCATTCTGAGTTTAATTTGTGTGCGCGCCAGCGATACATTTGATTGGCATGGACTATATTGGGCTGATTGATATAAAGGTGTAGAGTAGCTTGAAGGATAAAAGAATTTGGGTGGTTGGGGAGATGGTCAATTTCAGAAATAAAGATTAAGCAGTACCAAGCAAATTGGTGGTTTTGTAACATGAACAGTAAGGCTGAACAGAACAGCTGAACGAATTGAACAGATTGGTTTATATTAATAATACCACATTTAAGCTAACTAAAAGCGCCACTTTTAATCAAATCCAAACCAGTATCATCACTAATCATTCGTATTTGTTTAGTGTACTTTTAAGCAACATTCTATTACCAAATCAAACGATCCGAAAGCTATAGAGATTTGTTTCCCTCTGGTAAGCTACAAATTATTCACTATTCGAGTATCCAACCAAAGCACAAATAGTAAAAGGATCGATTTCTCTATAATGCTTTGTAAATACTCTCCTTTCAACGTTCCCAAAACCTCGGATGAGGACATTATAGTTCTGAGTAATATACTTGTCATGAACACGAATAGTAAAGGTGTACGAACTTATTATGAACCACTTTGCAGTACTAGGAGTAGTTTACAAACCTTATTTCAACTACTGGATATGAGTTCCGAGTTTTCAGAATGATTGTTGGTACACTAGATCAGTAATATACGAGTTTTGCAATAGTTCTAGTTATCAAAAGTCAAGTACGTTAAACTAACCAAATCTTTGGAAAATCAACAAAAATATATAAAAATCAAACAAAATCGCCTCGACAGGTGCTACACATATATCAATAAAATCATTAAATCAATACTTTAAGACAAGCCTAAAGATCAAACTATACGTAGGAAATAAAAATCATCATGTATATCGCTTATTCGCAATTTTTGATTGCTTTACGATCTCTGATTTTGCCTCTCGAAATCCCTAGCCTTTGCAGCTGGTTCAACGTCAGGGAAGCTATTAGCATCGACAACTGGTTTATGTTTGCTTGGATCGAGAATATGTTGGGCATTGCCAGCACGAGCTTGATCCCTTTGAATTGCGTCAGCCTCAACAGGGGGTAAGTTTACTTGAGGGTGATGGTGTTTGGGCTCAATAATTGCATTTGCATCACCAAGTTTTGAGTCAATCACCACGGTATGAGGCTTGTTGATTTTGGAAAGTGGAACAACTTTGCCATTGATATTGACGTGCATCTCTTCGTTATTGTTTTGCGACATTACAGCTCGATATTGGGTGAAAATAATGTAACTGATTACTATAATGCTTGCTTTGAAAAGTAAGGTTGCCATTAAGGGGGAAGCTTGGCACGTGAGCTTTTTTTGTATTACTTTTGTGTGTTAGAGGCACTGCGGAGAGTTTCTATAGTGAAGGATGATTAGTATGGTGTGGTGATGAAAATTGGTAAGTCTAGTTGATTACAGTGTAGCGTGGTCAAGTCTAGCGAGGATATAGATATATTCTTGAGAACAAACAGCCAGTGTGTCAACAGTACGCACTATATAGTCATCTTGAATGCCAGTTTGTCAACAGTACGCACTATATAGTCATCTTGAATGCCAGTTTGCAATTGGTTATCAAATGGTATTCGATATGATGGTTATTTTAAGCAACCCGCAATTCAGAGTAAAGTGTAAAGACTAAAGATCTTGGTGTTCTTGCTCATACCTATACACATGGACAAACTGCTGAGATTTACTCATTTTGGGTAGTGTGTAAATTTGGAACCGCAACTAAAATTCAGCAAGATGGCCAGCAAACACAGCCTTCAGAAGGTAAAGACCCACCAGGTTATTGCTGGAAAACTTTGACAAAAAGCCATTTAGATCTTTATCTTGTTTGGTTGATCAAACAACTCATGAAAAGTCAAATTTTGAGACAATGTCAAACAGAGAAAGCGAACGAGCGAAGCGAGTGAGTGAGTGAGTGCGTGAGTGCGAACATTTGAGTTCGTGACTGAGCACTGCAAGTTTCAAAACTCTCTAACACTCATACTCAAATTGACATTCTGAGCTCGTGACTTCTACGAACGAACGAGCGAAGCGAGTGAGTGCGTGAGTGCGTGAGTGCGTGAGTGCGTGAGTGCGCGAGTAACGAATACTTTGAGTGCATGAGTGAGTAGCGTATTGTTCGAGTGCATGAGTGATTAGCGAATTCTCTAGTCACTGGAACCTCATAACTACTCTTACAAGTCCTCAATTTGAATCTCTTTGAAATCTTGCATGAATCTGCTTCTTTCGACAAACGTTTTTTGGGGTTTGTAGTATTTGAAGCAGACCTCTACGTTTCGTCAATATGTCAAATTAAGAGATTTTGCAAATTCCAGTATGAGATTATCAAGTATGGACACACTAGAACACACTAGACATTCTGGACACTCTAGACATTTCGGACACACTAGACATTTTGGACAGACATTCTGGACACTCTAGACATTCTGAACACTCTAGACATTCTGAACAAACTAGACACTCTGTTCCCTATTATTGTCGGGTTGTTATGGCAATCACCCCAATGGCCAAAAAAGTCGCAATGACAAACCAACCATCACTCCATCTGTTGTTCACAGCCGTACCGCAATCACCTTTGTTCCGAATTTCTGAATAGAGTAAAGAGGAGCAAAGTAAATTACTCTGCGAATAACACATTGGTAATCTACGCTTGTCTCATCTAGCAACTCAATAATCTTTGGTATAATGTATGTAATTTTACTATATGCGAATGGACAAATGGGCAAATGGGCAAATGGAATGGGCGAATGGGCGAACCAGCGAACCAGCGAACCAGCCAACCAGCCAACCAGCGAACCAGCGAACCGGCGAACCAGCGAACCAGCGAACCAGCCAACCAGCGAACCAGCCAACCAGCGAACCAGCCAACCAGCCAACGAAAGAACGAAAGAACTTACTCACGAACGAACGAACTCACGAACGAACTCACGAACGAACTCACGAACGAACTCACTCGCTTCGCTCGCTCGTTCGTTCGTTCGTTCGTTCGTTCGCTCGTTTACCCACTCTGCCCTCCCGTACTCTCATTCATCCCCACCTCATGAATCATCGTGGTATGCAAACTCATCAGGTAAACCGTCACAATCATAACCACCCCATGCAATCCCATACAGTACGCCACAAACAACATTCGCGTTGCCCTTGTAGCCAAAATAGTTCTTGTAAACAGGATAAAGAGTCGCTCGATGGGGGACAATCTAGAGCTAATTCTTTCCTGTTCGCGGATCCGGAACTGCTCGATTGGGTGTAATTTTGATTCGTATTCCTTCAGGTAAGGGCTATTTTCCAAGTCGTTTTGTTGAGGCATGGTATGCAACAATGTTCTATTGTTCCGCAGGGAGACGCCTTGGTTGAATGCTGACAAGTATCTTGTTCTTTCGTATAGTTCCTCGTTATCTTTTTTTAAGGAGTTCATTTGGCGTTTAAGGTCAGACATTTGATTGTAGTGACGTTTGACGTCCTCCTCGAGCTCCTTGTTACGGTCTCTGAACCGGTCTCTTTGTTTGGTTATTATAGGCAAGAGTCCCATGTCTTCACCCGAGTTCTTGGTACGGGTATTTCTAGTGTATCCGGAAATCATGCTTGAAGTGTCGTTACTATCTTGTATTTCGAGCAAGTCATTTTCAAGCTTAGCGTTGAGCTCTTGAAGTTTGGTCATGTTACTCTCTGAATTTCGAACGTTGGTTTCCAATTGTGTAATTTTGTTTACAAACTCTTCACGTTCCGCTCTATGATCGGCCAATTCTTGTTCCAAAACCTTATTTTTATGTAAAAGTTTAGAGTCGATAGAGTCGTGGCCGTAATCTCCATCACCGAATTCGATTTGTCTCATCATTTGCAATTCATTTTTGATTTCATCATAATCATGCGTTTTTTCAAGCCTTTGTTTCAAGCTCTGGATTTCAGTTTGCAATTGAGCAAAGTCCCTTGTTTGGGACTCGTTACGAGACTCAAATTCTTTGGTTGATATCGTGAGTTTTTTTCTCATTTGATCAAGGTTTGCAACTAGTAAGGCATTTTCACCTTCCAATTCATTAATTTTGAGTGTGAATTCCTGTGTTATATTATTAACTTGAATACTGTCTTGAGATTTACTTAATTCGATACGTAATTCTTCATTTCTGCGTTCCAAGCCTATTAATCTTTTATTCGAGCTTTCTGCTTCTCTTTGAGCCATGTCTAGTTGAGACATCAAGGAAGCAGAGTCTTTTAAGCCTTGATTATCTTGACCATTTAGTTGTCTTTGAGTTACTTCTTGAGTAATTCGTAATTCTTCAATTTGTTTCTGTGCTTGTTTTATTTGAAAGTTTAATTGATTTTCTTTTTCATTCCAATTCTGTTGCTTTTCATCAATCAAACTTTTAAATTCATCTTCTTTTGCATTAAGTTTCATACTCAATTGTTCAGCCAGTTTTTGTTCTAGATGAAGAAGTCTTTGTTTTAATTGATCATAATCAGCTTTTTTAGTTAATTCTTCTCCTAATTTTTCAATCTCTTGTTTTAATTCTTCAACTTGTGACGTGGAAGCTACTGCATCCAACGACATTTCCAATAATGGACGTGGGTCTGGTGCTTCTGCTAATACTCGATATAATCCGAAAAAGTATTGTTCCACTGTTTTCTTCTTATTACTTAACGTATCAATCTCATTCTGATACATCTTAAGAAGGTTTTGAAACAGTTCAAGCTTTTCTTCATTTGGTAACTTTCGAAATTCTTTGGTTTCACCAGCAAGCTTCTTTCTACTTACAAGAAGCTCTTTCTGATCTTCCTTTAGCTCATGTCCTTGCGTATCGAGTTTGGTTTGGAGTGTGGGGAGATCAATGGTACTCCATACCAGTAGTGCCGTTGAAAAGGAGGTGGTATTCATTGATTTTTGATCTTTCGCGATCAAGTATTATGCGGAATATCAACTTGTCAATTGGTCTTTTGGTTACCAATCAATTAAATATGTTTTATTAATCAATTTGTCTGTTGGTTGCCAATTAATTAAATACGTTTTATTAAGCAATTCGTCTTTGCTATTCCGTTTATTATATTTTTTTTTTTGTATAATTTCGTTACTCTTATACAAGTTTTATTGAACTTTGAATATGTGAAATGTATTGATTATTTATTATAAAATTTATATATATAAATGTTTCTTTTCAGTACATCTTTCACCATTATTTCGATTAATTTCAAAGTCACTTTTGTCTATGGCTTTTGTTTGACTCTCTATTGAACACCTCAATGAAATCCTGCAACACTTGATTTCTTGTGCGTGGCGGTAAACTTTGAAACGTGCAGCCTGAGCTCGTCAATATATGAACGTTTTCCAACTCGTCAAGCAGACACATGCTCTACGTCATTGCTTTCGTCAACGAGCTAGTTTGCGTACGTTGGTTTGCTATAATCATTCATAGTGCACCCTCTGTAGACCAAAGGTATCAATCCCGAAAATAATGACATGTTCAGAGCAAACAGAAAACATTTACATCACCTAAATAAGGAGGTGTGAAAGAAGAGGCCTTCCATTGCGAAGCGAGTGAGTGCGTGAGTGAGTGAGTAGCCAATTCTTTGAGTGAGTGAGTGAGTGAGTGAGTAGCGAATTCTTTGAGTGAGTGAGTGAGTGAGTGAGTAGCGAATTCTTTGAGTGAGTGCGTGAGTGAGTGATTGAGTGAATATAAGAATAAGATATACAATTACTCACTCACTCACGAACTCACTCACGAACTCACTCACGAACTCACTCGCTTCGCTCGTTCGTTTCGTGGAATCGCCCTACGAGTCCCAACTACGAAATTGCACTGCCATCATCACTTGAATGCAACTTGTGTGATGATTAAAGTGTTTACGATGATTTCTTATCTAGATCGTTCACCCATAAAGGTAACCTCGCTCGATTAATATAAATGTGTCTATCAAACCACTTTAGTTGCCTTCAACAACTCTATTACTTCTAGATCAAAAGGTGACGATTAGGTGAAAAGATTGAGTGGGTTAATTGGAGAGCGAGTTTGCGAGTAGAGAATAAAGAGATTACGATTAAAGAGTAGAAGAGAATCAAGTGTTTTGAGTGACAAATGCACTCAATATTCAATACCCACTACTCAATATTCAATACCCACTACTCAATACTCAATACTCAATACTCAATACTCAATACTCAATACTCAATACTCAATACTCAATACTCAATACTCAATACTCAATACTCAATACTCAATACTCAATACTCAATACTCAATACTCAATACTCAATACTCAATACTCAATACTCAATACTCAATACTCAATACCACCATGAAAAGAAAGAAATTATATTCAAATTATAAGTCATTCAAATTAAATGATACTCGCTTTGCTCGTTCAGAATTCACTACTCACTCGCTGCTCATTCCTTATAACTTGTTACATAATATTAAATGATACTTGTTGCACATTTTCGTTTACCAAGATGTACTTGATATCAGATATTTTAGTGATTAGGTTATCACGTATTCAAATGAACTTTTCCTCGTAAACATTCTGTAATGTATATAATTATTCATATATTTGTTAATCGGTTCTTAACTGCTTATTGCAATTTACTGTCTAAAACCTCTTGCCGAACCCGCATTTTTCCTGCATATCCAAAGACTTCGTGGCCAAGTTGGCTAAGGCGTAAGACTGTTAATCTTAAGATCGTGAGTTCGACCCTCACCGAGGTCGTTGTTTTGTTGAATTGATGTTTAATGACTATTCACATTTTTAGGTTATATCAAATTGATTGCATCACATTCATAGGATGATGCTAAGTTGATAGAGATCTCATAGTCAAAAGCATTAGTCTCTAGGTGGTTTCAAAACAAATCACCATTGAAATCGATTTTATGGTTCAACTGTTCTTCGAGGTTAAGTTATAAATATGACCTTAACGGTTGCACACTTAACAGCGAGTAAGTGAGTAGCGAATTCTCTTGATACGAACGAGCGAAGCGACTGATGAGATGAAAGAAGAGCGACTGATGCGAGTGATGAGTGAGTTTCTTAGTTTGTAAGTAGAGATTGCGGATTGCGGATTGCGGATTGCAAGTGTGTGAGTTTAGTGTTAAACTATACAGTAAATCCGAATTGGTGAGTACCGAATTGGCGAATAGCAAATTCTTTTGATTTGATTTCTATGAATTCAATACTAATTGCTATTACAATTTCTATAAATTATAGCCAGCAGCCTTCATGTCTTTGAGTATGGACTCATTGAATGCGACTCAAAAATGAGAGTAATATTCTGGGGGTTCTGAGATCATAAAAAGAGATCAAATCATAGAAGTAGTATTGAAATAATAGAAATCGTATAGAACCAATAGATTGTCTATTTAAAAGATGTATGCTGATTGTCTAGATCTAAATTAAAAGGCTGCAGAAATCACATTAGCTATATTCATAGCAAGCGCAGCTATTTATAACAAACGTGGATTCAAGCTTAGCTATATTCATAAAAACGTGATTTCAAGCTTAGCTATGTTCATAAAAACGTGATTTCAAGCTCAGCCATATTCATAGAATTTGGTTCAAATACTCACTTGTGGTATATATTGGATATCACATAACTTTTAATCATGGAAATTACATTCAAATTATACGAATTAGTATTGAAATCTGTCACGGTATACGGTTAATGCTAAATATTGGTCATATTACCATTTTGTTGTTCATGACTGAGACAATCACCAAGTTCTTAGTGCTGTCTGACACTACTGTTTGCTGGTTATTGTATCACATAAAACTATAAGGTAGATTACTTTATCTTAATCTTCGAGTGTGTATAGTTTGTTACGGTGTTAAGTTGTGTACATTAGTTATAGATTGTAGCTTTGGGGCACCCGGAAAACTGATGACATCCTATGGTTGAGATTATCCCAGAGATTTTTCTATCCTATCAAAATGTTTCCACCACTTAACGGATATCCCATTCCCCCAGTTTCGTCCAGCCTATGTCCTACTTGTATGCTTTGGAATTGATACTGACGATAAGCCCTAGATTCTAATAAACCGGAATTCACAGCTAAAAAATCAAAAGAATTAAATCGGTCGGTCGTTCGCTCGCTGGTCGTTCGCTCGCTCCTCACTTGATTCGCTTCTTCGTTTCATGTCAGAGGTCAAACCCTATGATGCAAATCCAATGACAATTAACGGCGCTAACAATCAATCAGGATACTACTTTAAAGATTACATGCAGCCATGACTTCTTGAGTGATGCCAGTGTTTCCAGAACTTTACTTGCCTTTGTCCAACAACCGGCTCGTGACATCATCAGTTTCGTTCAGCCGAGTGGATTTTTCTATTGAAATGGCTGCGAATTTGTCCAATGCTGTAAAGCTATTGCTGAAATCGGATGCTTTACAAGAGCCGAATTTATGCCTTTTCATCTGAGTTGAACATATCGTGGAGCCGATTTTATGCCTTTTCATCTGAGTTGACCATAACGTGTCAAAATCAACATAATTTTCCTGCAGTCAAAAGTATTGGATCTGATGTGAATACCCAGATGCTCCACGATGATTAATATTCTTGATGGAAAGCGATGAAGGCACTATCAGGGGTACCAAGGGTAGCCTTACGAAGTAACCCCCGAGGAGCACCAGGGGAGCACCAGGGGAGCACCCAAGTAGCCCTACGAAAAATCACTATTAGGTTGACAATTCTATTCAATTCTGAGTGAGTAGCGAATCATTTGAATTGAAGGCAATTTTTACAAATTCTATACTAAAATGACTCGAAAGCCTTGAATAAAGTGCAAGTACGATTGGTGCATTGTAAGGGTGGGCCGGGTGTGAGATTGTGATGTTTGTTATTGACAGGAAGCTGCCTCGGACTGTACTAATAACTAATGCTATTACAACCATTCTAACACATAATATATTACTACTCATCTAAATAAAAGTTTCGTAAGCAACTGGAGCCAAAGTTTGAGGAACGTTACCTTCGGTAGTGATAACACGAGCCTCTCTTGGCTTGACAGGTTGTCTCTTCAATTGGACGGTTTCACCCTTGGCCTTGGCTTCTCTCTTCAAAGCAGCGTTGGACTTGACTCTGTCCAAGAATTCTTGACGACAAGCAGAGTGCTTGATGTGCTCAACTCTCAAGTTGACTCTCTTTTCAATGTATCTACCACCGACAACCTTGTTGACGATAACACCAACGGCGGACTTGGTCACGTTGTAGATGATACCGGTCTTACCGTGGTAGTACTTGTGTGGCATACCCTTTTGGATAGAACCGTTGGCCTTGATGTCTACAATGTCTCCAACCTTGTAGGTTTTCAAGTAGGTGGACAAAGCGATGGCTCCATGCTTCTTGAAGTCACGTTGGAAGGCGTAACGAGTACCGGATCTGTAACCACGACTATTGTTTGTTAGTATGGTTGATTTAATGGGGTAATAGATATGATATTGAACATGTATTTGCTTAGATTTGAACACCTTTTTGATTATTCACATTTAATTATCAATCAATTATCAATTATCAGTCATTATTCGTATTCAACATGAAATTCCAAAAGTAGTCAAATCTGGTACTCTCATTCAATCGGTCAACATCACCCATAATCTGACACATCGGAGGTTCATAGCTTCCCCCTGCTTAGTTTACATACGATTTACCCATTCTGTAGAGTTGTTAGCGATGAAAAGTTATTGCCTACTGCGAAAATTTTATTAAGACATTTGGTAGATGCACGGTATTAGGGCTGGTGCCCTTTAAAGTTTTCAAAAGTGAGGCCGAGAGAACAAGACGAACGAACGAACGAACGAGCGAAGCGAGTGAGTGAGTTCGTGAGTTCGTGAGTAAAAGAGTGAGTTCGTGAGTTCGTGAGTAAAAGAGTGAGTAAAAGAGTGAGTTCGTGAGTGAGTTTGTGAGTGAGTGGCTAGTTATATGTGAGTAATTTACAAAAATGTGGGTGTTTAACATGATTTGATTAGATGTGTATGATTTGATTATAGTTTTTCGTAATTGACTCGTAGTTGACATATTCAATAACCTACTACCTCAGTTCGCATAAATTATACACATACTTGTAGGTATACCTTAATTAACTAAATATTCAATATAGTGGTCTACACATTAGTCACAAGTATAGACTCAATATTCATAATAGTGGGCTACGTATTAGTCACAAGTATATACTCTATACGCAAGTATAGACTCAATACTCAAATATAGCCTAAATACTCAAATATAGGCTCAGTACTCATTTTCGAGAACCGTTACAACACTCATTACCCATAATATATTATCCTGCATCTACACACTGAGAGCTTAAAGTTTATTAATATACAATTACTCTTCTTCTTCAGCATCATCACCACCCTTACCTTGGTTCTTTCTCTTAACTCTACCGGCTCTACCACCACCGTATGGGGAGTTGTGAGCAAAGTCAATGTGCTTTTGGGAGTCCAATCTAACAGTGAAAGAAGGAATGTTGACGATTTGCTTACCAACAGCAATGTGTCTTTGGGAGATCAAAACTCTGGCGTGGTGAATAGATCTGGCCAAACCCAACTTGAAAACTTGGGTTTGCAATCTTCTTTCCAAGAAATCTTCAACTCTCAAAGCCAAGACATAATCCAACTTCATCTTGTCTTCGGATAAGACACCAACTCTCACCAATCTTCTGATCAAAGCGTTACCTTCGAACAATCTCTTTGGGTCCTTTTCGTCTCTGGTCAAAAGGTCACGAGCAGCTCTTCTGATCTTGGACAATTGGAAACCAATTCTGTAGATTTCTCTCTTGTTCTTCAATCCGAATTCACCAGCCAACTTAAGTTCGGCATCCAAACGGGCAGACTCGTATGGGGTCTTTGGGACAGAGTAGGTCTTGGAGTAAGTTCTAGGAGCTCCTAAATATGGGTTAGTATTCTTCTTGATTATTTAGGCTTCTATGTGGGTCCTCAATTACGAATGAAATGAATTAAAAAAAATGATTAATTTCAATCTATTTGTTTTCAGCCTAAAGGCCCCTACCTTTTGCAAGGTAAGTGTAACTGAAGTGTCGGGGATTCAGTCACTGAAGTTTTGATTCCTTTAAAGGAATTCGAGGACCCGAACCTCACAATAGATGGCTATTGTTTGGGATAACATACTTGGCATTCTGTTGTGTACTGAAAAGTTAAGTGTGCGGATTTGATCTTTTATATGTCTTTGAAAATTTTTTCGTTCTGAGATTTACTATTTCGGGGATGTGAGTAAAACTGAGACTGTGACGTTTTTTAAAGTGAGCGAGCGGCAGCGAGCAAAGGAATAGGTTTGTCTTATTTAGCAACGAGCAAAGAAATGGCCTGTCTTCAACGAGCGAAGCAGTTGCCTAGTTCTCGTAAGCATCGAACAAAGTAATGGCCTAGTCTTATATAGCAACGAGCAAAGTAATATTCTAGTCTTATTTTAGCGTAGTCGTAGCTGTACTTTGTTGGCATGGTGGTACTAATATTGATTGTACAACTTCAAGGGCATGTCTGTGTCAACCCCAATGTGCCATACAATTATGATGTGATGCGATATGATGTGATAGGATATGTATGCTACTCTAAGGGATACTCTAAGCTACGCTTAGCTTAGGTAAAGTTCGCTACGTTCAGGCGAGTGTGGAACTTACCTCCGACTAAGCAGTTAGGGTACATATAGTAATCAATTACGTAATCCATCTCATCTGGAGCCAGACGAGGTGATCCTCATCCAGAACTAGCTAAGTTAGTAAGACACTAAAACCAACAGGGAGTAGTTGTTCAGCATAAAACGTACAATTGAGTGGTTGAATATAAAGCTGATGTTCAGTACACCAACTTGAGAACCAGCGAGGGTTCCATCTGAGCTTCAAGGCCGTGTCAATAGGCAAGGCCAAACGGTGACGAAAAGATTGCAGTCACATCTATTGTTATGTGTATATCCACTGTTTTCAACGCTATGATCCGCACTGTTTGAGGTGTCTGTCAAATCAAAAGAGGATAACGTGGTTCATGATACCGAGGATGACCGGAAATGTGAGTTGCGAGTTGATTTGGTACGAACGAACGATCGATTCAACTTCTTTTGATTATGATTTGATTTCTTTGATTTCTTTGATTTCTATGACTTCTATGACTTCTTTGATTTCTTTGATTTTCTCTTGATAGTTGCAACTAACCTCTTAAGACCCGTACCGCAATAATGGAACTCACTCATTCACTCACTCGCTCCGCTCGTTCATTCGTTCATGTGAATGCAACGTATTTTCAACCATGGATTTAAAGATATCATCAACTCAGAATCATCCTGATACTACGCCGTACACTGCATTCCGTACTCCAACGTACATACGAATGGCTCGTATTACCATCCGGCTTGTGTGTTTGCCGGGTACATGAGATCGCTTTGACCGTGCCATGGATCTTCTAGATGACATCCTGATCTTGTCCAAATCGCAAATGTCCATGAATCACGTTAAAAAGGGGCTTCTTATACTTGAGAACAATCACCATGAAGTCAATTGGGAAGTCTATTTTTGATAAACCTTTAGTGGAATGGGCTAGTCATGAAATTAGCTACAAGTGTATTGCGGCAAAAGATACCACACGAGGGTAAACTTATGTTTCTTGGGACATCTTCACGATATGTTTCCAAATTTTGCAACCAAACCAGCTCCGTTAATCCATTTGGTCCACGCGCTGTGAGCACGTCTTCCAGATGACACTTCAAGTGACGATACCAATTCAGGTACACACGAACGCATCGCAATTTGCTGTTGTGTCGGTGTTAACCGTTCAAATCCAAATTTATGGCATCCAGTTGAGTATCGGTCCAGAGCGAACGAGCGAACGAGCGAAGCGAGTGAGTGAGTGAGTGAGTGCGTGAGTGAGTGAGTGCGTGAGTGAGTGAGTGCGTGAGAGAGTGAGTGCGTGAGAGAGTGAGTGGGGGCGTGACACCATTACACTTGACCGTATAGAGATCGTACATCCTTGAGATTGTATTAGTAATAAAACTATTTAGTATGCGTACAGTGACATGTATGATAACGCAAATCTTTGATCAAAACAAAATGCCATCAAAAGGAACCGAACCTTTGAATCTCAAAATCACGAAGGATCTCCAAGATGAGCCATTTCAAAAACATACATACTATAACGAGCAAAGCGAGTTAGTTTGTGAGTTTTTGAGTATCTTCAGATAGTGAGTAAAGTAGGGAGTACCGTAAATTAGTGAGTACCTTGAAAATACCTGAACCTCTACAGACCAGTACTGCAATCAAATGTTGGCCATTCTGTCGTGTAGACAACTTGTCATGCAATACTTTAACCGAAATTACAAAATAACACTGATCGTTGCGGCTTACACTACAATTAGTATGGTTAATACCAATCTCGGAAGCATACACCACTGATAAATACTAGGTAAAATTTGAGATGAACTTTAACAAAATGGAACATATAGGGATATAGCTTTGATTTTAGAGGTGATAATATAGTTTTACTAGTGATAAAAATTTATGCGTGGTATATGTGGTATTGTTCTGCATTCTTTGGCATTCTTTGGCATTCTTTGGCATTAGTTGATGCAAAAGGAAGCTACAATGCACGATTGTCAAAAGAGATCAAGTAGTACTGGTTATGTCGATCAAGTAGTACTGGCTATGTCGATCAAGTGGTACTGGCTATGTCGATCAAGTGGTACTGCGCTATGTCGTAGTACTGTGTTATGACGATCAAGTGGTACTGTTCTATGCCGTACTACTGTGCTGCGCTATGTCAATCAAGTCAATTATAACTAGAACAACCTGCATACAAATGTAACCCCATATTGCATCACTATAAATTCAACTTGACAATCTCTCACATAATGCAAATCCTCAGCTACCAAAGCAATATACATTCGACGTAAAAATGATATACAGAGTGCCCAACGTCTTAGTGGCATGATAGGCTAATAATTGACATGATAGCCTTGATTATAGAAACATCCAAGGACCAACTGCAAATCTGCTAAGCCATGCCCAATTAAAGTGAGAAGAGGTTTTGCTGTATCCAATGTGCAAGTCGGTAAAAATTTGCTGCTTCCCAAAGTACGAACGAACAATCGAAGCAAATTCTTTTGATTTGATCTCTTTGATTACTACGACTTCTTTGATTTGATCTCATTGATTTCTATAACTTCTTTGATTTTCTCTTGATAGTTGCAACTAGCCTCTAAAGACCCGTACCGCAATAATGAAACTCGCTCACTCGATCCGCTCGTTCATTCGTCGAATTCTTAAGATCGTGCTGTGTGAATCCGGGAGCTTCTGAATTCCTCCTGTATTGAACCTGGTTCCGCTTAAAGTAAACACAAGACTCCAATTGTTGCTCATAGCACGTTCACAATATCATTCCAGTCACCACAATATATCGCTAAAGACATTAGCTACGCCATGATCGTCTGCTATAAATAACTGACTCAGGGTCTATTCTCTATAAATCGGTCGCGGAACTGCCCCATCTGTCGATCTTCCTGCGCCCGCATTCTTTTTGGTTGCAAAATAAGACACAAAATACAAGCATTTAAAGTATATAAAACCAAGGAAGGACCTCAATTGAAGCATTATACTAAACATGCAATTCAAAACTACAACTTTAATCTCCTTGGCTGCTGCCATTTCCTCCGTGAGTGCTAGAGCAGCCCCAGTTACCCATGACTCCCCTGAAGGACTCGTGTACCGTGCTGAGTTCAAGTCATCTAACGGTAACGATATCCACGGAACCGTTGACTTCTTTGGCTTCCAAAACGGTTCCTTGGGTGTCAAGGTTGACGTTAATGGTTTGCCTGAAGGTGAAGAATTCCCATACCGTGTACACGTTAACCCAGTTCCAGACTCTGGAGACTGTTACTCTACACTCGGAGACTTGAACGTCTTTGATGGATTCACTCCAGGTAACCCAGACGGCAAGAATGCAAAGAATGCTGAGAAAGAAATCGGTGATTTAGCCAGCAAACATGGTAACTTGAAGGGTCCATGGTTCAAACAAGAATACTTGGAAAGATATTTATCAGTCAACAAGCTTGACCCTGCATTCGTTGGTAAGCATTCATTGGTTATTCATGATAAAAATGACAATAGACTTGCATGTGCTAATATCATCAGAGTTCAAGGTACTGGACCAGCCGATTTAGATGCTGCAGATGCTTCTTTAATTTCCAAATCTGTTGATGTGACCTCGACTTGGGACGCCTCCACAAAAGCTTGGGAAGCTTCCTCTACATGGGCCTCAACATGGGACTCCTCAAAAACTTGGGATTCTGCAAAAACTTGGGATGCTTCTAAAACTTGGGATTCTTCCAAAACTTGGGATGCTTCCAAAACTTGGGATGCTTCTTCCACCTGGGCAACATATGCCGCTGCGGCAACTGATGCCAATTGCGATTGTGCCAAGTACTGGGAAAAGTACAACATGCCAGCAAACTGGGAAAAGTATGGCAAGCCATCTAGTTGGGAAACCAGTTACACCACTGCTCAAGCCACTTACGCTCCTAGTGCTTAATCTTAGACTCACCTTATCTTAGTGGGATAAAGTTTTAATCATCAATACTTGGACAGGGCTGAACTGACTGGTTCAGGGCTCGTCAGGCACCTTCTACATAGACAATACACCAACTTTTAATTTTTGTAGGCGCAATGTGAGCTTTTTACCATGGTTTGATCCAAGACCAGATCCATCCAACGTCTTTGGTATGGAATTCGTCAACTCTTTTAAGATTATCATATTCTTTTTGTTGCTTACGAGCGAACGAACGAGCGAAGCGAGTTCGTTCGTGAGTTCGTTCATTCTTTAGTTCATTCGTTCGTGAGTTCGCGAGTGTGAACCAACAAAGTAACCCACTCATTCACGCACTCACTCACTCACTCACTCACTCACTCACTCACTCACTCACTCACTCACTCACTCACTCACTCACTCACGCACTCACTTACTCACTCACTCACGCACTCACGCACTCACTCGCTTCGCTCGTTCGTTTGGTTAATTCAATCTGAACTTTTGTATCTGAATCTTTGAGCCTAGCTATGCTTAACTGGAATACTTTAAGTTAATTGAAACTTTATTGAATTATTCTAGTTTGCCTATGGGCAAAGAAAATTCATTGGTTTATTCATTGCAAATTATATTCAAATGGAACAAACCCTTAGATACCCATACCACAAACTCCCCCACACTCCTTCACACTTCCTCACATTCCCTCGCACTACCTTACACTACCTAACACTACCTAACACTCTCGCGTTCGTGTGTATAATTAGACTTTAATAGTATGCAATTAGTGTGGGATTAGTATAGAATTAGAACTAAATTAGTACCCAATTAATATTCAATTAATGTGCAATGATTTACATCCTAACTAGTAGCCATCTATTCATATACTCAACTAACAATAATTTGCTTCAAGAATTATATCCAATCACCAGCTTACCCTCAACCTTTATCATACTGAAGAGCATGAAAGAGATGATCGAGTTGTATTTGAAGTCAGAGAGTCATTATATGATTATCGAGATCATAAACATCGTAATCATGAAATTAGTTTTAATTTTGTTATCGTAGAGAATGTACAGATTATAGAGATTCGAACACACGAGCGAAGCGAGTGAGTGAGTGAGTGAGTGAGTAGCGAACTTTTGGGTAAGTGAGTGAGTTGTGAACTTTTGAGTCAGTGAGTCAGTGAGTGGCGACTTTCACCAACTATTATAAGTGAGTAGAGATTCTCGAGCAAACGAATCAAGTGTGTGGTGATTCTTATCTCTATGAAATCTACGATCTGAATATGATGCCACCATTTATTGAATTCTATTAAAGTCACATTCAAATCATAGGAATTCGCTACTCGCTCACTTCGCTAGTTGCTCGAATCATAGGAATTCGCTACTCAACCACTGAAAGGTTATTTTGTAAAACTATGATTTGAGATGATACAACACGTTCAATATGAATCAAGATCTATTAGAGTTGTCGTAGATGATGGAGTAGCAATTATGAAATTATAGCACTTGGCTCAGCTCATATATTTCAATACCTTAAATTCTTTTCGATAATAATTTTTGATAATCATTTGATATTCTCTATGATCTTATCACTTCGTATAATCAAATCCGTATCAACACTAAACTCTCATTCGTGTAAACTCCATATATCCAAATGAAATCAATCACTCAATCACTCAATCACTCAATCACTCAATCACTCAATCACTCAATCACTCAATCACTCAATCACTTATTCACTCACTCATCACTCATTCATCACTCATTCATCACTCGCTTCGCTCGCTCTTCATTCGAAAAAATGAACTTTGTAGCTTTAATCTCTGGAGGCAAAGACTCATTCTACAACATCCATCATTGCCAAACCTTAGGCCACAAGCTCATTGCCCTAGCCAATCTTCATCCAGCATCCAATCAAGATGAAATTGATTCATTCATGTTCCAGACTGTCGGACACGATGTGATCCCACTCTATGGCCAATGTGTCGGAGTTCCCTTGTATCGTGAGCCCATCCGTGGCACTTCAGCCAATCAAAACTTGGAGTATGAAATCACCAATGATGACGAAATAGAAGACTTGTACAAACTTTTACTCAAGGTCAAGCAAGCTCACCCCGAAGTTGAAGGTGTGAGCTGCGGAGCCATATTATCGCACTATCAGCGTACTAGGGTTGAGAATGTATGTGATAGGCTCGGATTGACGTCCTTAGCTTATCTTTGGCAAAGACCTCAGTATGACTTGATGCTGGAAATGTGCCAGAGTGGCTTGGATGCCCGTCTCGTGAAGGTGGCTGCTGTTGGTTTGACGCGGGACCATTTGGGTAAAAGCTTGGTTGAAATGTTCCCGAAGTTAGTTCGATTGAACGAAATGTACAACGTTCATATATGCGGCGAAGGAGGCGAGTTTGAAACGATGGTTTTTGATGCCCCCTTTTTTAAGAAGAAGTTGAGTATCGTGGAATCAGAGGTTATTGATCACTTTTCCGATGTGTGTTACTTGAAGCTTAAAGTGAAGGTTATAGATAAAGAGGATGTTTCCAATTCACCACCCATTCAACCTGCATTATTCGATATGACTTTTCAAGATGTGTATGATGAATTGGAACACCTTTACCCAATAAAGGTTTCTGAGAATGAATCTAGTTACAAGATTGATGATTTCGATTCTTCAAAGGAAATAACCAATTCAAAGGAAAATAAATCTCCAAAAGCTTCCCCATTCATCACAATCACCAATACCAAAATTCACATATCAAACCTCTCCAGCACCAAACCACCTGAAGAAGCCATGTCATCCATCTTCTCTCAACTATCCGAAATCTGCTCCCAAAACCAGGTCACCCCCAACGACATACAGCACATCACGCTCCTCTTGCAAGACATATCGACCTTCGAAGAGGTCAACCAGCTTTACATCAAGTACTTCTCCAACTACTTTCTCTTACCCTCGCGTGTGTGTGTGGAAACTTGTATAGAAGGTATACAATTATCGTGCACTATACTCAAAGACAATCCCCAAAAGCATGGTATCCACGTGAGATCCAGATCATATTGGGCTCCTCAGAACATTGGGCCTTACTCTCAAGCCATCGTGGAAGAAAGGTATCCAAACTACAAACTTGCAACTTTATCAGGGCAAATTCCCTTGATTCCACAAATAATGAAACTTCCCTCTAGAAATATAAATGGCGTTCAACACGACGATCCGTTGTTTAGCACCCTCTTGTCCTTGCAGCACTTGTACCGTGTCAAAAGTGCCATAGACGTGACCACCTTCGCCTCGGTGGTTTGCTACATTGTGCACGAATCCTACTTACCGGTCATCAAGAGTGTGTGGGAGCTGATTGGAGGACGTGATGATTTGATCATCGTGCGAGTTCTGCAGTTACCAAAAGGTGCCCTCGTTGAATGGTTTGCCCAGACTTTTACCGAACTTCGCGACATGTATGAGTCTGATGACGAAGGTGAGGAGGTTAGCGATTGGGTTGTGTTTAAGAAAAACCGCATCTTGAGTTCGTTCACTTACTCCGGTGAGCATGGTCATATTACAATGTTCTCTAAAGATGGTCCGGGTGATTTTAAAGGTGAGTATGTTCCGGTACATGAAGTTTATAACGTTTCGGGGGAGAAAATGGGCTCGGCTTATATTATAAGGCAAGAATCGAGTGTTTAGTGATTTATAGTGTGATGATTGTTATGTTGAATTAAACACCAGTCTGAGAGGGATGAGACGGATGAGACGGCTGAGTGGCCTGAGACGGCTGAGTGGCCTGAGTCAGCTACCAATTAAACAACTTACTGACAGCCAACATTGCTGTTATCTGAAAATGATATCTACAAGCATGTCTCACCAAAGCTTAACACATTACATTGCTTTAAATCATAGAAGTGAAGAAAGTGGCACCAACTATCTAAATTCAACGCAGGGTCTAAAATTGCATTTGTGATAGACGAGTTTCCTGCATATGGGTATGGGATTCGTATCTTGCAAAGCTACAACATTTGGGTATATGTAAGAATAAAGAGATAGTTGAATGCATTAGAGATTTTATGTAATAAGCAACCTAGGTGACATTTTGTAGTGTTGCCATAAAAACGGCCATTGCGGGAAAACACATGAGCTTACACTATTGATGTTCTGTATCGCCTAGTGTGTGTCATGGTTTTCGAACTTAAAGATTATGGTTAGTGATGACGGTGTAGTTTATGTTGAATGAAAGTGTGGTTAATATAATTAGTTTATGTCAAAATACAGTCTACGTAATCAATAAGTTTAATCAATGTGTACATTAAATGATTTATAATACAATAAAAGTCTGACAATTATGTCTAGAACTCGACGCGTTGGGTCTGGCTCGTTAGGTCTGGCTCGTTGGGTCCTGCTCTTTGGTCCGGCTCGTTAGATCCGGCTCGTTAGGTCCTGCCCATGAAAGTTCTAATGGATCACCTGATCTCTCAAAGCTTCTTGACAAGTAAACTCACAAGATTACTCATAAGATTAATCAAAAGCCAACTCACAAGATTACTCACAAGCTAGCTCACAAGCTAACTCATAAGCTAACTCATAAGCTAACTCATAAGCCAACTCGCAAGCCAACTCACAAGCCAACTCACAAGCTACTCACAAGCCAGCTCACAAGCTACTCACAAGCCAACTCACAAGCTAAACCACAAGCTTACTCACTCACAAGCTTACTCACTCGCCTACCGGCTCATTCGTTAGCTTGAAGCCTCTTTCGGATCTAGACACTTTAACCAGCAGGTCCAAGATCCGGAGCACTTTTGAAAATTTATGAGCTTTGATTAGCCGTGACGTCCAGTTTTTACGAAAACAGTGGAAACAAGCAGTTGACAAAAGAAGCTCAAAGAAAGCATAAACAATGTTGATGCACAATCGATATGTACAAAAACAAGAGATTGTATGTGCCAATTGGTTGTAGCGTTTGGCGGGTGCGACACGGGGGCAGTTGGTGATGTCGTATTTGGTTTCAAGACGAGAGAAGGTATCTGGAAAGTGTCAGATACTTAGTGTGATATTGAAGATGTTAAGTTTAATGACAAGCAGATTAGTATATCTATGTCTTTAATGCGAAGCATATACTGTCTCCATGTCTTTATGTATTTAATGTCTCCAATGTCTAATGTTATGTCAAACAAATTACTGTCTCCAATGTCTAATGTCATGTCAACCAAATTACTGTCTTTAATGTCTCCAACATCACTCGCTTCGCTCGTGATGTTTCACTTGCTTCGCTCGTGATGTTTCACTTTGTCACATCACTACCATCATTTGTAGGCCCCTTATAATTCAAATCATCAGGAACACTAATTCCATGACGTTGACACAATTCCACCAAGCGGATATTCTCCTCCTTCAAGTGATCGATGAAATCGGCACTCTTTGTCAAGATATTAAGTTCTGACCGATTCTCCAGTTCGGTCAAGGTTGGGGTGAGGGATACGAGCTTATCAAACTCTGCCCGTATATTCTCACGCCTCTTTTGTTCGGAAGCGATGTGATGTGCCTTTTTTTGCTCTTCCGAGAGTACAGATGCTTTGGTTGCCCTTTTCCGTCCTTTATCACTCATGTTTTGAACGAACAAACAAACGAACAAACGAACGAGCAAAGCGAGTGAGTGCGTGAGTGAGCACGTGAGGGCGTGATTGAGTTGTCACGTGATTACGTGAGTGAGCAAGCATGTGATCGAGTTAGTGCATGAGTGAGTAGCGCTAAGCGAATTCATTGGAGGAGCTAGGAAAGAGTAGCAAATTCTGTTTTGATCATTCTATCCTCTCATTATGTCCTTGAAGACACATATGGCAAAATTAATGAAAACAGAAGACTAATTATCTCACTCGCTACGCTCGTTCGTGTTCGGTTTGTGTCAATAAAAATTTGTAGCCTTTGTAATATGCCCAATTGGTATATCCGTTGAGATAAAGGTTGAAAGGTACTATTGTCTAGTTGTATTTGTCATCTATTGACATGCTCTGTGTAATTTGTTTGAAATTTGTAGTTAACTTGGAATTGTATACATGTGTTAACCTTGAGATTTAATGTAGTAATGAACGTGGTTATTGAATGTAGTACTGAACATGGTTATTGAATGTAGTTATGAAAATTTGGTTATATACAAGGATGAATGTAGTGTTTGGATATACACCAGATAGACGACATGGAGATTGTAATAATAATGCGTTTCATGATGTGCAATCATAATTTACGTGTAGTGTAACAATCTGTACATAACTCGTGTACATAACTCGTGTACATAACACAACTATCGTGTACTTTTACTACTTTGATTATACTTTATTTGCACTTGAACCTTCTTTACAAACACTTTGATTACTACTTTCTCTCTTGGTCCACTACACTTGCTCATTCTATCTCATCATAGATGAAACCTTATTTATAATTCCCCTTTGGGTAAATTAATTGTATTCAGGTTGCAGATTGTGCAACTATTGTCACGAAACGCACGTTATAACTCGAGGAGTCGAGCTTCACCGGGAGCATCACCAAGCGGGAGCATCACCAAGCGGGAGCATCATCAAGCGGGAGCATCACCAAGCGGGAGCATCATCAAGCGGGAGCATCACCAAGCGGGAGCATCACCAAGCGGGAGCATCGCCAAGCGTATGCTTGTATAGATTAGGTTGGAGATGTCATTGACGGGTTCACCTGTTTTGGTTATCGATTAGTTGGACACTATAATACGGCAACTCGTGTAGAAGGTTTAACACAATGCCATGAGTTTCACCATGAACACGTTAGTTTATACTTTTGTTAAGGAGTTGGTACATGTCACTCTCACGAACATTTCACCTCATATCGTTCATTAAAATCCTCATTTCTACATTATCCTTATTGTCAAATTATATTAGGTATACACCATCTTAGAACATTAAAGCGACACCAGCAGCGGCAATAGCACCAACGAAACCAGCAGCACCAACTTGTGCGACGGCAGCGTTGGAAGAAGCACGGGAGCTAGCAGCGGTTCTGTTGTTTCTAGAACCAGCGGATTCAGCGGTGGCGTTCACAGCGGAAACAGCGGAAGCAACGGTCAAAGCGATAGCGATTTGTTGGAATTGCATGTTTAGTGACTGGTTGAGAAAATTATGAATGGCATCTGGCCCAATATTTATACTTGTCAACTTTTCTCTTACTGCATAAGCAATTTTGCGTGTTCTTACACAAAACACCACCCTTCAGATGACAAAAGACAAAAAGAAAAAAAAAAAAAGAAAGTATACGGGAATTGGCACACATTGAATGAAAATCATGCAAGAACGAAGGTGAATTAAGAAATACATACAAAAAAATCCCACTTCATATCACAAAAAGAAAATTTAATTGATACATGTATGCAAGAAAGAAAGAAAGAAATTTTTTTTGATAAAAACAGAACTTTATCGATTAAATGGAGGCAGTCAAAAAAAAAAAAGAAAATTACAGACAAAATAGCCATAATAATCGACACACATAAACAGAAATATACCAAACATGTACTTCCAATAGGAGCTTGTTATTGTTTGTCGTCGTGTAAGATAACAGCCAAGGGAACGGAAAAAGTAAACACCGCATATCCTATGGTTGTATTCCCGTCTCCACGTGTATTTTATGACTCAATCACGCGTACACAATCTGACTTGATAGAGAATTCACTACATGGAGAATTCACTACATGGAGAAATTACTAATGGAGAATTCACTATATGGAACAATTGACAATTTTAACATCGTTACAACGTGCTATGACAACGTGGCTTTACAACCAGACATAAATACCAGACATAACAACCAGACTTTACAACCAACAAGTTTGGCGAAACGCACTATAACCTGAACATGAAAAGGCGAACATTCTTGTATTCACCACGAAATGTGCAAATGAAACAAAAATGCTTGCATGTATAGTACAATAGGTTTCACAGGCGGCTATTAATGGTTTAGTGATGATATTTAGTATTTACTATTGTATACTATATCGCACTCGCAATCGCAGTATCGTATACTATTACCATACCACACTATCAAGTACGACCATAAATTGTCTCCAATTCGTCATCATCAATAAGCATTCATAACCATATAACCATTCATCACAATTCATTACCAACCTGTTTACCTCCTTGTACTCCGAGGGCTGGTTCCTTTTCTCTAACGAAACACTACGCACCTCGAGCAAAATGGCCTGTTTGTGTGAGATTGTGTTTAAGGAAGAATAGCGTTTCTTTGCGTTATCTGGGGTATGAAGGTTAACGGCAAGATCACATGAATCTACAAGTTGTAGTGTATAAGTTGATTCTAATGGTAATTTCATATCAATCTGAGGTGTGAAACTGAGGTGAAATATGTGATATCTAAAACGTCAATCTAAGACGTCAATCAAAGACGTCAATCTAAAACGTCAATCTAAAACGTCAATCTAAAGCGTCAATCTAAAACGTCAATCCAAAAGGTCATTCTAAGACATCAATCTAAGACGTCAATCTAAATATCTTCTTATTCATCATCATTTCTATCAAACCAAACACCTATCTTGACAACCCCACAACATCCACTTGACCTTGAGTACAATCAAACAATTCGGATCAATCGGCCAGTCTTTGTACCCTAAATCCAACAGCTAGTTCAAAGTCCATGCAGATTGTGATAAAAGCTTTAGCTGGTCTTTGTGGTTTCTCTTTAATTGTGAGTAATGGTTTGAATATTAAAGATTAAACTTGCATGATTTTAATCCGATCATCAACTCTCACGAGCGAAGCGAGTGAGTGAATGAGTGAGTGAATGAGTGAGTGAGTGAGTGAGTGAGTGAGTATGGGTTAGTCATCAGTAAGTCATGAGGTTAGTTCCATTATTACGGTACGGGTCCTTAGAGGTTAGTTCCATTCAAATCAAAAAATCGGTCCTTCAAATCTCGGTTGTTCAAATTTTGGTCGTTCAAATCTCGGTCCTTCCCATCTCGGTCCTTCCCATCTCGGTACTTCCCATCTTGGTCCTTCCCATCAGTCCTTCCCATCTCGGTCCTTCCCATCTCGGTACTTCCCATCTCGGTACTTCCAATAATCTCCCCAACACCCATCATCTCTATACCCTTGTCTCCATCAAATCATCCAAATAGTTGAACCAGACACCAATCACGCTGGTTGCTCGTTTCACCTCTAGCTGCGCCCACTTGCTGCGCCCACCTTGCATATTTGTGCAACCTCGTGTACAGATTTCCCCAACCAACGTACATTTGAGTATGGGGAGAGTTCGAGTGATGCAAAGATAATTAAAGTGTCAGAATATCTTGATCTACTACTGGAAATGTTTTGACACATAACGTTAAAAACATCACATTAATAATCACCTTTCAAGCATGCTCCTTGCTATTTGTCACACATCAATAATCACCTTTCAAGCATGCTCCTAGCTATTTGTCACACATCAATAATCACCTTTCAAGCATGCTCCTCGCTATTTGTCACACATCAATAATCACCTTTCAAGCATGCTCCTCGCTATTTGTAACACTTCTCTAATCTTCCAATTCAATCTCCCTAACCAATAACCCCTCATTAAACCTTCCCATGGATCCTTTCAAGTCAACCTGAGGATTTTCCATGTTCGGATACTCCCGCAGCTGTTTACCCGAGAATGTGAAAATACTCAGCAGTCCGCCATAAACCACATCTCTCTCATGACCAGACCGGTTGCACGTGGCTACAGTCACTTTCTTCCCATAGTATAACAACGGAGCAAGACGTAAGATCCAGTAATCTATAGTTGATTTGTCTCCATTTTCAGGGTTTGTAGTGTCTTTGTCTCCATTAACTGGATTCGGGGTGGATTTGTCACCCTGGTCAGTAATTTCCTTGGCTCTTTTCAATCTCTCTGATAATGGCAAGTCCTCCAGTAGACTGGGCAGATTAGGGGCTAGCCACGCCATTGGACACAACACCAAATCTGCCCCCAAACATGCCTTGGCAAACTCAAACTTGTCAAAGGGAGCGGTGAATTGGTATGGGTTCAAATCCATACATATTCCAAAGTTGATGCGATACTTTTTGTAGTGGGGACCAGGGGAGAGGTAGTGACGCTTGTCGAGAACCACTTGGATGTTTTCAAACCCCGTGGGACTTTCTGAACACCCCCATCCTTCGTCGGCAGTGTACAAGTGAGTTTTGCGGTAGTTGAAGAGTTCCGTACCATTGGGGGCAACAAAGGTTGCGGAATTGTATATCCTGGACCCCGACTTTTCAGGGTAACCGAGTAGGGTGAAGCAGGAGTATTTTTGGGATAGCTCTCGGGCAAGATTGACACTCGGGGTACTTTGGCTGTGTTGTTCGACACTTTGGGTCGTTTGGCTGCGTTCCTCAAGAAAAGGTTCGATATGGGATTGGCTTTCAAAGTTGTACCCTGTAACGGCAAGCTCCGGAAGGAGAAGAATGTCGGGCTTGGTTGGGGCCTTCTCAAGGATGCTGCGGATAAGATGGATGTTCTCCTGGACCTTTCCTAGTTTGGGATTGATCTGTAAGCATCCTATTTTGAGTTTCATGAGTGTAATGCGAAATGTGAAATGAGCATGAGCATGAATGTAGTAATAGGACAAGTATGATATAAGAGCAAGTGAGATATGTATGATATAAGAGCAAGTGAAATATTTATAATATATACAATTATGACTTGACATGTTAAGAGTATATTTGGTAATTTTCTTAGTTCTTGTGAAATGGTTGATTATTGATGTTAGTAGATATGGAAGCATAACAATAAATATCATTCATAAGGGATCAGGACAAGGCCAATACGTTTTAAATCAACAAAGAAATAAAGGAGAATAGCTGGGCTATGGACTAACGGGATTTTGGGATACGAGTTTTATATAATCGGCAAGTGTTAGCTGAGAATCCGGTTTGAGCTTATCCGGCCTGACTTGAGGAACTGGGTGAATGGGATATCTCGAGCATTACAAATTTCAACCCTAAGCTTAACAACTCACTCCAAAACCAACCATTAAACTTGCCCTCTACATATGCTTACCTTAATATACATGAGTTTCAACCTCCATGCTACTGGTGCTCTGTGCGGGTGAGCACTGAACGTGCAAAAACTAAAAGGATGCTCACGATGATGGCTACAACTGAGTTTTGCATTTAAAGAGAAGTTACATAGTTACGAATGTACCTTGATTGGTCACAAATTTGATTGAATTTTTGATAAAGAAGAGTGATATTCTCAACACTCAAAAGGGTGGTTATAGTAATAATAAATCAGACCTAGCAATGCATACTCGCAGATGCAGGTTTCGCACAGTATGACGGCCTCAAGATTTTTCAAAGACCAACTAGCACGTAGCATTGAATGACCGACTAGCACGTAGCATTGAATGACAGGTATTTTTGATGAATTCAATACTTTTTTGGAAGAGTATGAATGTGACTTTATTAACAGAATGTCTATGATTTCTATGATATTGTTTCTGGTTTGAGGGTGATCTGGGGAGTCAGATGTGATTCTTAAGGTTATTCTTGCTAGTTATTGCTAGTTCTTGTAGTTATTGATATACCAAACTATCAAATGAAATCAGCGCACTAAATCACCATAACTAGTGGATTTTATGTCTCTGATTAGCTCACATAAGGTTGAGTACACGATGCCTTATAAGGACAAGTGGGATAAATTTAGTTTTAAATGTTAAAATAGTGTGTACTGATTGGTTTGAGTAATTTAAGGAATTGACTGTGGGTGTTGGAGAGGTGCATAGCAACCAATAACACGAACCTCCCTATCAAAAAATTCAATTCAACAGTCAAATCTTCCTCATTTGATAGCTGCAATTTTCAATGGAGCCTCGAGCATGGATCACAATATATAGAGGTGAGAGACGAGAGGTGACTATTTTATGGCTTATTACTCTGTACTAGTTTCTGTGGTCTGTAAGGTTTGTTAGGTCTGTATGCCTATTTACTTTATATTATCGATGTTATACTAATGATTATTCTCCTCGTCTCATATCTTTAATCATATTCATCATCTACATTCTCTAACTTTATTGCCAAAGTTATCCAAATCATCAAAACCACCATAATACCCAAGTTTACCCAAAAATAAGTTCATTAAACCTCAAAGCTACCCAAAGTTAATATCACCAAATATTTGATACCCCACTCAACATATCCACTCTATTCGCTATATTGTCTTTAAGAACCACGTGACCGAGACAACGTGACCGGTATGGACAAATTTTATTCTTCCAATGAGAGTTGAGAAAAAAAACAAGCATGTTCAAAAGAGTCCAACAACTCGGTTTCAAGAGATTCAACTCGCACGGGCACGGGTACGGAGTGTCCGAGTTCATTAACAAAGAAGCATTCACCAAGGTGGACAGCGCCGCTGGTGAAGCCTTCAAAAAGGCCTACGAAAAGAAAGTGCACCATTCTGAAGGTATCACAGCCACCTGGAAAAAGTTGGTTTACTTTGTTGCATTCCCAGCTGTCGTCTTGACCGCCATCCCAATCACCAACATTGAATTGAAGCACGCCAAGCACAGAGAGCACTTGAGACACCTCTCGGACGAGGAATGGCCTGTCCAATACGACTATCAAAATGTTAGACAAAAGAAGTTCTTCTGGGGTGATGGAGACAAGACTTTGTTCTGGAACCCTGATATCAACAGAAATATTGAAGCTTAGATGGTATTTTTTGGAATATTATATGATGAATGTTTAGATGTAGGCGAGCAAGCGGAGCAAATCACGAGCGGAGCAAATCACGAGCGAAGCGAGTGAGTTGCAAAGCGAATGAGTTGCGAAGCGAATGAGTAGCGAAGCGAATGAGTAGCGAATTCTGAACGAGTTAGTAAGTTGCGAATTCTGAACGAGTGAATGAGTAGTGAATTCTGAACGAGTGAATGAGTAGCGAATTCTGAACGAGTGAGTGAGTTGCGAATTCTGAACGAGTGAGTGAGTTGCGGATTCTGAACGAGTGAGTGAGTTGTGAATTCTGAACGATTTCGTGAGTAGTGAATTCTGAACGAGTTCGTGAGTTGCGAATTCTGAAAGGTTGAACGAGTGAGTTACGATATCTGAACGAGTGAATGAGTAGTGAATTCTGGACGAGTGAATGAGTAGTGAATTCTGGACGAGTGAATGAGTAGTGAATGAGTGAGTATCGAATCGTTTGGCTTAAAGTGATATGAAGTCAATACCAGCTTGAAATTGCAACACCAATTGGATATTAAATCACAACCAATTGTTATGTTTGTTTGAGTTTGAACGAGAGAAGCGAGGAGTGAGTAGAGAAACCTTTTTAATCATAGTATCGTATGGTGGTGGTTTTGGAGACACATATGGCAAGAATAATGAAAATATAAGAATAAATGTCTCACCCGTCACTCCTCACTCGGTACGCTCGATCGTTCAATCACTCTTACTATTCACTCGCTACGCTCGATCGTTCAATCACTCTCACTCCTCACTCGGTACGCTCGATCGTTCAATCACTCTCACTCCTCACTCGGTACGCTCGATCGTCCAATCACTCTCACTCACTCAATCACTCACTCACTCACTCACTTACTCATCCACTCACTCACTCACTCAATCGCTCGATCGTTCAATCACTCTCACTCACTCACTCACTCACTCACTCACTCACTCACTCACTCACTCACTCACTCGCTACGCCCGATCGTTCAATCACTCTCACTTCTCACTCGGTACGCTCGATCGTCCAATCACTCTCACGCACTCACTCACTCACTCACTCACTCACTCACTCACTCACTCACTCACTCACTCACTCACTCGCTACGCTCGTTCGCTCATTCCTGCTACACTCATTCGTTTAATCTAATTGCTATTTAGACTATGTGCTAATGCTGCCTTGCACCTCGCAGTCTCGCAGTGTTTGCTGATCTTAGTCTCCTTACCATATCTCAGTCTTTGCCGATTTTGGTTGATTTCATGGAAATCTAAAAGTCTCCTAATACAACATTTCTTGCATTTTTGCAGATTTGAAGTCTTAACCTTTATCATTGTTTGGAACATGATGAATCACCAACTTGAAAAATATTGAATCACCAACTTGAAAAATATTGAATCACCAACTTGAAACATATTAAATCACATGGTGATTCACCATGTGATTCACCATGTCATTCACAATTCACCCGCCACTTGTACCACTTATAAAGTCGAAAAAATATACAAATTATTGGTTGCAGCTATAGCCACTGAATTCTCATGCGGATGCCATGACAAATGTAAGATATTTCTTTTATAATCTGGATCATCATAATCAGGACCATATTTGGTACCCATGGCACTTATCATTCTTCTTTTTATTGTGTTCAAGCCTGATTTCTTCAGTTTAAAAGCCAGTTTATCTGCTTGCAACAGGATTTCTTCCTGTTCATCAGGTGAGTTTGAAATTTTATCATTTGTCAAAGATTTTGAATTTGAATTTGAATTTGAATCATCATCATCATCATCATCTTCATCATCATCATCATCTTCATCATCATCATCATCATCATCATCATTATTATTATTTTTATTATTATCACCACCTTTTTTCACTCTTGTAATTGAAGTTTTACCAAAGTTTGGAGAGATTACTTTATCTGTATTACTCAGGTTGACAGCATTTGGGTAAATCATAAAGTTATCATTGTAAGAACCTGTCATCACTGAACGATTATCTCCCAGAAATTGGACTTCGAATTTATCGAAAATTGCATCAGTTTCATAAGTATCACATAATTTATCTCTTAAGAATTCATGAACATGTATTGTTTTAACCGGTTTAGTATCCATTGCAATATCCCATATTTTAACAGTCATATAATCTCTAGAAACGATATATCTACCATTTGCACTAAATTTAACATCTGAGATCAGAGAAGTAATTTCAGTAAAAAAATTATGAGAAGCTGGATTTACGTATTCTTCAAAAACTTTTGCATGAGAATCACATAAAGAATTTGAACGCATATCAGCTAATTTAATTGTACCTTTACTCAGAGAGTACATAAATAAATTGCAAAATTGAGGATGAAATTCTGCACAAGTAATAACTTCTGTTAATTCTTCCATATTTGTTGGTTTAATATCAACAATATTAAATGATTGATCAGAAATTCCTAAATTCCATAAATTGATACGTAAATCATCCAGTGATAAATAAGTTTCTTGATCAGAGTTTATTGAAATTGAATTAATATGATATGCATGAGCATTCGAATAAATTCTTTTAGGTTGAGCTGATATTAATTTATCATGTAATTGTAATTGAGGAAGTTTTAATTCATTTAAACTTAAATTCCCTAATGTATTCCCATTACCATTCAAATTATTTTCAGATACCAATTTAATTTGACGTTCCATAACTTTCCATAATTTAATTGTTTTATCATTGGTTGATAATAAAAAAAGTGAATTGTTTGATGAACGTAACCATTTGATCTTATTGATCTTTTCTTCAATCTCTAATGACTTCAAATAATCAAACTCAGCATCATGACTTTGGAATTCAGTAAAAAACTTGTACTCGCAGCTCTGCTTCTTCTTACTTTGGTTCCTTTCAAAAAGAACAACCCTTCCTCCTTTGTCTCCAGTTGCTAAAAAGTCTCCACTATGATCAAATTCAACTGTTGATATGATATCCGCCTCCGTGATATTCTCAATATCTCCCTTGTCCCCAAAGCATTGTGAGAACTTCCACGTTTCTTCTGTTGTCATCTTTGCTGAGAATTTCCCTCCTTGGTTTTTGTTGATGGAAGTTAACCCCAAATGTGTATGCAGGAAGTATATTCCTGCGATCTTTTATTGGAGAGAATATGAGGTGTTCATAAGGTTGGATATATGAGCAGGGGGAGTGATATAAGGGGAAGTGATATAAGGGGAAATGTATCGAAATGTAATAAGAGGATGAATAACGTTTATGATAAACTTTACATATCTCTGCATACTGCTGTTTTCATCCAAATCGCTTTACGAGCACTATATTGCTTCTGAGCTGCTTATCTGGTGTATGGTTGCACAAAGCAAAGTAAACAAGATACAATAGCACTTGACACGTGAGTGTAGTGACGGTCGAACGAATACTCTCGAATACGAACGAATACGAACGCAGTGAGTATTTGAGAGTATTTGAGAGTATTTGTGAGTATTTGAGAGAGATGAGAGTATTTGAGAGTATTTGAGAGTATCCGAGAGCATTTAGTATTTGAGAGTATTTGAGAGTATTCGAAAGTATTTGAGAGAGATGAAAGCATTTATAGTATTTGAGAGTATTTGAGAGCATTTATAGTATGTTCCATCATTGCGGTACGGCTCTCGATTGTTTGTTAAAGGGGGATATTAGAATGGCGAATAACTTACAAGTAGAACCATTGGTACTCACTTTCCACACATACTAAACATGTTGATCACATTCATTAATACCTTCGTTTCATAATGTTTGTTTTTGTTCAATTGTGTGCTTATTATGCATCTAAATGTCCTGTGGGTCTAACTAAAGTCCTGCGGCAAAATAAAGTCTGAACACTTTAATGATTGGATGTTTAGATTAAATGGGTTGAGTGTTTTCAAATTTACCATTGGGTTAGCATCAGCTATTGACATGAATGCTATTGATATTCACATGAAGGCTATTGATATTGATTTCACAGCTATTGAATACAGATTTCACGGCTATTGATATTGATTTCACAGCTATTGAATACAGATTTCACGGCTATGATTTCACGGCCATTGATCCCAATACAAATTTCACGGCTATTGATCTCAATAAAGATTTCACGGCTATTGGTCTCAATACATATTGATATGATAATTATATGATCCAGATTTCAATGTCATATGATGTGTGTTCTCAAATTTACTCACTTGAACAAATGGTAAATTTGAGACCAAGCGACGAATTTTAAGCTTGAAGAATATGATTTGAAGCTTGAAGATGATGATTCAAATGACATTTTTAAACTTGAGAAATGATGCTTTGTATTGTTTGTATATACTTACATTGTTGTGGTCAATTCGTATGATTATGGCTTTGGAATAAGCAGGAGAGTTTTCAACCGTTTTTGCAGTATAATTAAGGTCTCTTTCCTTGTTCTTTTGAACGCCACTAATTGATATCTGGTATTCACCAAATATAGGGTATTCCCCACCAATTGATATCTGATATTCACCACCAATTGATATAGGGTATTCCCCACCAATTGATATCTGATATTCACCACCAATTGATATCGGGTATTCCCCACCAATTGATATCTGATATTCACCACCAATTGATATTGGGTATTCACCAGATATCAGGTATTCACCACCTTGGTTGATTGGGGTTGCGTATCCACTGTCGCTTTTTCGTTAGCTAAAGTTGCGTGTGCATTTCCTGTTGAAATGGTACCCATATGCTGTGTCTTGCGTCAGCATTTCCTCTTAGTTCTGGTGCACAATTATCACCTCCAAAATATGCAGCATTTTCAAGTTGACATGTTGGGCATACTGGATGTGTCAAATCACAGCACTCACGAACGAACGAGCGAAGCGAGTGAGTGAGTGAGTGAGTGATTGAGTGAGTGATTGAGTGAGTGATTGAGTGAGTGATTGCGTGAGTGAGTTGGTGAGTTCCATATTTCTTGTAAAGAGCTGACATAATAATACACTGCTCATATTGTAGACTGTCATATTGAGGAGTACGGCAGATGGGTTGTGTGTTTAGAGGTTTCTTCGCTCGTTCGTTCATACATGATTCTGGTCCAAAAATGATCTTGGCATTAGTTTCATCAATCGTTGAGTAGCGAATTCATTTGGCTGAAAGAGCGAGAGAGTGAGTAGCGAAATCTGAACCATTCCAGCTGAGATATTACAAAGGGGGGACCCTTGGGAATTTGCTGCAAAAAACTATTCCAGCTGAGATTATACATTCGCTTGGCTGAAGTATTCTCACTCACTCACTCATGTGGTAAAAGTAATACGAATGTAAGACTAAATATCTCACTCCTCACTCACTCGCTAAGCTCGTTCGGGCTCGTTTTTCTAGCTATTCTATTTGTATTATTGCAAACATATACTTGATCTTTATGATTAATCAATTTCAAAATTTAAATGTTGATTTTGAAAGAGGTGAGAGAGCTTTTGGACCTGTTGGAATGGAGAGAGAGCTTATTGTTGATTGGATGAACCTGTCGGGATTGGAGCGAGCGAGCGAGGAGTGAGTAGAGAGTTTATTTTTGATTGTAAGAACCTGTCGGGAGTGGAGCGAGCGAGCCAGGAGTGAGTAGAGAATTCTTTTGATTAAGCGAGCGAGTTAGTACAAATTCAATACCAAATGATCACCAAATAGAAATAACCCTAAACGACAATGCATCAAGTTCAATCATATACATCCATTCGAATAATCAATCGCATTCAATCTCCCATCACCAACCTCAAACAAAAATCTGATCCCCTAATTCTGCTCACGTCTACACACATTAATCTCCTACTTGTGTCAAACCAAAGAAAACACTTGATCTGAAGATTGACGCATTCTACGTCAGAATATTCAGTCCAAATCCAATGTATACGTAGTTTGTATCTGAAATCGAAAGCTTAAACCTTCTAGTTGGTTGCAAAAATCTCCTAAATTTCTCTAGAAATCAGCCGATTGTTGAAGATTGCGTCCAAGACAACGCACTCGCTTCACACAACGTGTGCCTGTTTCAAGTTTACTCAATAATCATAATGTTGATTATGATGATGATACTCAATCTCGGATTGAAATGCAATATACTTTTCAAGGGTGTTTCAATGTAATGAGCACTATGTGTACATATCCAATGTTGAGGACTATTGCGGTACGGGTTTTCGCTACTCACAATTACACTCTTAACATTCCACACATTCACCATGTACACGTTTATATTTATAAATGTATTACTATACAGACTTAAGCAGCCTTCTTGGCAGCATCTTGAGGAGAAACCTTTCTGTCGTTAGAGTTGAATCTCTTTCTTTGTGGAGGAGTTCTAACTCTTCTGTCAGTTCTAGATCTGACTCTGACAATTCTGGCGTGGATAGCACAAGAGACACAGTAGTGCAACTTGTTGTACAACTTTGGCAAAGCGTATTCAGCGTAGACAGAAGCTTCAGACAAGTCTCTAACAGCAGCGGCTTCAACCATGTTTCTGATGGTGACTCTCTTGATGGCCTTATCCTTTGGAACACATCTGGCACAGTTCAAACATCTGACTGGCTTAACGTGACCTCTACCCTTCTTGTTTCTACCGTTGGAAGCTCTCTTCTTGGACATCTTGGCTTAGGAGTTAGTATTTAATTGGAATTGGCGGGTGATGTTGTTTTGCACATACCTGTTGTATACTAAGAGAAGTTTTTTTTAATTACCCTTTACAAAAGTTCAACCTATACTGGAAAATTTTTTCTGCAGGATGGTGTGTCTTGGCTGAAAAAAGAGTGGTGGGTGAGGCGCGTGACTGAAACGGGCGTGAGCCCTAAAGGGGGTGATAACTTGTCGCTGAACAAAAACAAAAAAAAATCACACATCTGAAGGTGTTACACAAAAATTGAAAAACCTTACATAAGCAATCTTATTGGGGTGTATCACGCGCGTGTTGGCCACATGACCTTTACCCACATGACCTTTGGCTCATCCAATCAAACATCAGTATATTGAGATTTTTTAGGTGAGAAACAACAAAGAGAAATTTTTAATTGTTGCAAAAGGGTAAGTAGCAAACAGATAGATTGCTGATAACAGAACTAACCAACCAATCGTATACAGATGCTTTCTCGTACATTTAGACTCGCAAGACAATCCAGCAGATTGCTCACAACATCAGCTAGAGTGATGGGTGGCAAGCCAGCTCCAACCAACGTCAAAACTGCTTCTGTTCTTAGTGAGGTGTCCGGAAAAGACAGCTCCTTGATCGGTCCAGGTGCTCAACCCGGTACAATTCCAACGGACATGGATCAAGCCACCGGTTTGGAAAGATTCGAAATCTTGGGTAAGAGAGAAGGTGTTGACGTTTTCGACATGGAAGCTCCAATCACAGAAGGTTCCGGTACTCCTCAAGATCCTTACTTGGTTCCAACTTATATCGGTTACCGTTACGTCGGATGCAAGGGTAAGGATGGAGATGAACACAAACCTTACTGGATGAAGGTTGAACACGGTAAATTGGCCAGATGCTGGCAATGTGGTACCTCCTTGACTGCCAAGTACTTGGGTGAACCTGACATGTCCCACCATTAAATGACGAGAAGTTATAAAGATTTTGATGATTGTAGAGCATTAATATAAGAAATTTATCAACAAATGGTGTAAGAATGTTGGGTTATAGTGTATGAGGATTATGAGTAAGAGCGGTGATGTTTTTTTTAGTGTATTGGAAATATACATAAACTCACAGAAACTCAGAATATGTATAGATGTGATTTGAATTGCTAGTTTCTTGCAATTGACGTTAAAGTAATGCCCCCCATTTTTATACTTTTGGTGTTCTACACTCACTGGCTGTGAAATCAGCCTTTCCATAATCCTAAATACAAGTGATTTCAAGCATTGATCATGAATTTGCATTTTCTGGTATATATCAACATCATCAAGCTTACTGCTGAACCTCTGAGTGTACACTTGTAAGATCTACATTACAGCACTATTTAAAAATCTCGCAGTTGTCTCGCACAGTTGTCTCGCACAGTTGTCTCGCGCAGTTGCAACCATTTAGAAAGCGTTAAAAATGACCAAACGTCTAAACAACAATATCAAGCTCAGCGTCAAGGTCAATGCCGAACAGCTAACCAAAAAGCTCGTTCTTGTATGCGTGGAGAACCTCATTCCATTTGATAGAGTAAACAATCCGTGTTTTCGAAACCTTTTAAATACTGCCGCTTTTGACTTTATACCAGATAGTGAGCTATTGCTTTATTCAGTCAATGAGATGTACATGGAGTATATGCAATATTTCAAGAGGTATTTTGAAAGAAATCATATCAAGCTTTCACTAACATGTCATAAGTTTGAGCCTAGTAATGAAATCCACGAGTATGTATTTATCAGCGGTCATTATGTGGATTCAAGTTTCCAGCTATGTGAGATAGCGTTAGGGTTATTTGAATATTCCCAAGTGAATTTGATGAATTTCTTTGCATCCAGTGAGTTTCTTAAGAATAGATTAAACTTTATTACAACCAATTTTGCTTTTGATGACAAAACCAAAGATTTGGTTCAATTTTTGATGAACAATGATCCTGGTGATAAAATCTTGGTATGTTTGCCTGAGTTGATTCATCAATATTTGTTTCAATTTTTCAATCAAGTGTCAGTTATTCTTCAAAGGGGCGAATTCCAATTGGATAACAAGTCCATTCCATATATCATTCAAAGTTTCTTGGGTGACATCTATTTGAAATTGATTGGATTAGATACTTGTTTGGATTTGTCACTTAATCAATCAGATCTAGAAGGTTATTATTATGAATTTTTATCAAGACCTTGGCTTAGAAAAGACAAATCACTTTGTTTAGTGTATCTAAACAGTTTGATTGTTTATTTTAATCAAATGGATGATGTTAGTGAATTTGAATGGGATTTGATTAAATTTGTTACAAAATTTTGTAACACTTTTTATGATATTTTACTAGTTAGTAATGACAGTAAAGCTCCAGTTATTCATATGCTTTTGAAATGGTTGAAAATCATGATTATTCATGTGGACTCATTCAAGCAAACTCACTCCACCTTTCACACATTCAATTTGGAACTGGCCTTCATCACCTTGCTTGACCAATTGAAAAACCTTCATAATAGTGTGGAAAAAATGTTCGATATCAATTTGGCAAGTTATTTGCACCCATCAACAAAGAGATACCTCAAAGAGCAGCACATTTCTAAAATCAACGCTCATGTAGCCAACATCTCAAACAACAACCAGGACCATTTCCAAAATCAAAAAGATAACCACCAAACAGGTGGCTTTGATGAAAAAGGTGGATTTGACGACTTGATCATGAAAATGTTTGACTGCTCAGGTAAAGCAACCAAAGAATGCTACAACTACGAAACTTCAGCCACAAACGAGATTATGTATTCAAAAGTCACTCAATATGTATCTAAAGAGGCTGGTGTTCATATCTTGAAATTTTGGAACCGTAATAACTTGAAATACCAAACTTTATCTTCTTTGGCATCCAACACACTCTCAATCCAAACTTCAACTGATCGAGGCTACAATCTGTTTAAGCTGGCTTTTACAGACTTGCAAAGGTGTATATCATCATGTTCCCAAAGACCTTGTGATATTCAAGCATTTTACTTTTTAAGATGTATATGTAAAAGTTTTGATTTACAAGCTTTCGATCCGAATAGTGACGAAGATATATCGGAATATAGATTTGGTGATGATTATGAAGAGGAGGATGTTGGAAATGGTGACGAGAATGCAAGAAAGAGACAGGCTATGAGCTATGGTTAGTTTCACTAGTACTCATTGTGCTGCGAAGCAGTACAATGAGTACATTGAAAGTTTGTGCGAAGCACTATGAGTACAGTGATGTATTATCTTCGCAGCACTATGAGTACAGTGAATGTATTATCTTCGCAGCACTATGAGTACAGTGAATGTATCATCTTTGCAGCACTATAAGAAACGTATTTATTATCAATAGTACTGCTTCGCAGCACTATCATCTTTGCAAACCCATGAATATATGTTAAAATCAAGCTGTGTAGCGAAAATAGTTGTAGTGGCACAGTATTCACCTATTATACTTCAGGTTTATACGTAGAAAGTTATGGTACAAATTATAACCACAGTTTCAACCAACCTACGTGTGGTTACGACCATCAACCAATGTATATGTAATGTGTTTGTTGAATCTGGATTGTCATCCAAAAGTGCCTACTTTGTTGGTGATACTTTGGTGTCAATTGAATGCATGTGGCCATGGTTGAGTCAAGGTCTGGTTTTTGGCTGCGAAAAGTGAAACCACCCAGGAATTGAGGTTTGGCAGGACTTGCATGGTGGGGGTTGTGTATATGTATGGCCATAGATGTTTTGAGTGAGCAATTTGCATGATAGATGTATATGAGTCTTCAGTGCATGCAATTATATATGAGTTTTCAGTGCATGATATTGTATATGAGTCTTCAGTGCATGATATTGTATATGAGTCTTTAGTACATGTCAATTCTATATGAGGTACAAGTATATTGATATCAAAAAGACTTCAAAATACACTTTCATGTCTCTTTAGTTTTATGAATGTTCCCACTTTATAATCGTGATATCCACACATCATACAAAGAACTATGATCATCTCCAAACTCTTCATTCTTCTACAAACCATGTGCATACCCAAGGTTTCTCTTGGATATTGAGAGACGGTATGGAATACATGAAGCTAATCAATCAAATTGGATATTTGGTGATTTTAAAACCCATATTGCTTGTATTTTGTCATTTTTTGGAAAATTCATTCAAACTCTTTGTTGGACCAATCATAGACATAGTATTGGATATTAGAGATAGTGTTGAGGTTATAGAGATAGTGTTGAGGTTATAGAGATAGTGTCGAGGTTATAGGAATAGTATTGGATATTAGAGATAGTGTTGAGGTTATAGGAATAGTATTGAGATAATAGAGATAGCATCGAGATCATAGAAATTATAGATCGTAGAAATAGATATATAAATAGATATTGAAATTGAGATATAAATAGACATAGAAGCCAGAATACTATGAGTTTCTAAAAACTTTCAAATCAAAAGAATTCGCTACTCACTCACTTAATCACTTACTCACTTACTCACTTATTCACTCACTCACTCACTCACTCGCTTCGCTCGTTCGTTCGTTCGCTCGTTCGCTCGTAAGTTCGCTCGCTCGCAGATCATTATTCCCAAAAAATCAACAACAATGCTGTCCTTATACATCGGAGTGTACAAGGCGGTGTACGACTACCAGCCCCAGTCTGAGGAAGAATTGCAGTTGCAGGTAGACGACATACTCTACTTGTTGGAAAAGTCGGATATTGATGATTGGTGGAAGGTAAAGAAGCGGGTCTTGCCCGTTGATGACACTGAAGTCGACGAACCTGTGGGGTTAGTCCCTTCCAACTACATCGAGGTGGTATGTATTTCTAAATTTCCATTCAAGTCACAAGAACTAACACTTTTAGGCCCCCGTAGTGCAAACTGCCATCGCCATGTATGACTACATGAAGCAAACCGAGGAGGAATTATCCTTTAGTGAGGGCGACAAATTTAATGTCTATGATTTGAACGATCCCGACTGGTTATTGGTTGGTGATTCTCTGGGATCCTCCTACGGGTTTGTACCTGCAAACTACATTGACACTACTCAGCAACCCACCCTGGTGATCAAACAACAAGTACCAACACAACCTCAAGAACAAGTGGAAGACGAGGAAGCTCCTCCACCTATGCCTTCAAGACCATCAGAACCTACCCAAGAAACCATCTCATCTATTCTGGGTGATAGCTCAAGATATATCCCCCCACCCCAAAACGAGAGATTAAGATTTGATGTGAAACCGATGGAGGAATCACCTCCTCAAATGCCAACAAGACCTACAGAAAGATCTTTTGAAAGACCCTCTGAGAGATCTTCGGAAAGACCTTCGGAAAGAACCTCGGAATCAGAAGATGGTGAACAGAAACACTTTTTCGACGGAGAATTCTTCACTTGGTACATTGACGAAGTGGACGGACGCAAGAAAAGAGCTATTGTACTCTCCATAGGCCAAGGTTATATCATTTTGGAACCCAACCATGCCAAGAAATCAAAGTTAAAGTCTTCAAGTGCCTTAGATAACAAATGGAGAGTACGTGACTTGACTAGTTATAGTAATGAGAAGAAGCACGTGTTCTTAGAATTAAAGAACCCGAACGCCCTGGTTGAATTACACACAGGAACCAAAGATGTGGCTGATGCAATCGTTTCTATTTTAGGGGATCTCAAAGGAGCCGAGTCCCTGAGAGGTTTGGCCGAAGTTGCCAAAGCTTCCAAAGCTTCCACCCTGGCATCCAACCGGAAAATTGGCCGTTTGATGTATGATTTTGACGCGCAAGGAGATGACGAGTTGATGTCAAGAGAAGGTGACGAGGTTTACATCATCAATGAATCCAAAAGTAAAGATTGGTGGATGTGTGAAAACGTCGACACAGGCAAACAAGGGGTAATTCCTCTGTCCTACATTGAAATCTTGGGTACTTCAAACTTAGATAAGCTAACCGAAAGAGACCGCACAAAGTCGGTTTCAAGAAAACAAGACAAACGCCTTCGGTCAAGGGACGAGCGTGATCGCGTAAGAGAAAAGGATAAGCAAAAACGTGACAACCTGAAACAAGACTCGAGCGATAAACTGATGCCAAACTACCACCGTGTGCGTACTTGGATTGACAGCTCGGGATCGTTCAAGGTTGAAGCCGAATTCTTAGGTTTCTCCGATGAAAAAATCCATCTCCACAAAACTAACGGAGTCAAAATCGCAGTCTTGGCAACCAAATTATCCGTAGAAGATTTAGAATACGTGGAAAGAATAACCGGTAACTCCTTGAACTCCTACAAAGAAGAAGTCTCTAGACAAGTTCAAAAATCCAAATCCAAAAAGGCAAGCGGGGTATCCTCCAAGTCAGCAACAGCAGCGTTGGTTGAATCATCCTCCTCATCCTCGGCTCACGCTCCTCCTCGTCCAACACCTGCCAAAACCACCACCCATGTTAGCAAGGAAAGCGAATATGATTGGTTCGAATTCTTCTTGCAATGTGGAGTTGAGCTCGGTAATTGTCAAAGATATGCTCTTAACTTTAGCCGTGAACTGATGGATGAAAATATTTTGTCTGATATTTCGCCATCATTATTACGTACTTTGGGATTACGTGAAGGAGACATTTTGCGTGTGATGAAGTTTTTGGATGCTAAATTTGATCGTAAAAAGACTGATTCCTCTGCTACACCATCAGGGGCACTTTTCACAGATTCAACAGGTGCATTGAAGAACAACACTACCAACGAAAATAATGCCGTGAGTGCTGAAGGATTGGCTTCTGAGAATAAGAATAAATTTGAAGATGATGCTTGGGCTGTTAAGCCAGCTGCAAGATCTACAGATGATCTTAAAGCACAAACTTTAAAACAAGAACCAAAGCAAGAACCTAAACAAGAACCAAAACAAGAACAACCACAATATACAGGTGCTTTGCAAGATTTAGTAAACATAAAACCTTTAGAAAATGGAGCAACATCAAGTAACGTGAACAAACCTGTTCCAGCACTTCCAAATGAACCATCTGCCCCAGCATTGACCCCAGTGAAGACTGGTAATTTGATTCAACCAGGTGAAAACTTTGTAATTAAAACTGGAGGTGCTAACTTGGTACCTGTTCCAGCTCAAAAAACTGGTGGCTTAATAGCTGTTCAAACCGGAGGGTTTATGACTGCTCAGCCTACTGGATTTATGACTGCACAACCTACCGGGTTCATTCCGATTGCGGCACAACCTACCGGGTTCATGCCTATCAATCCAACTGGAGGCTTACAACCACAATTGACGTTTGGAATTGTTCCTTTGCAAGCTGGAAATGCAACCATTGCACCAGCAACCACCTTTGGATTCCAACCTAGTTTTGTTCCATTGCAAACTGGTGGAGTTACATTGCCCCAACAAACTGGGACCACACCAAATCAGCTTTCAATGGATAAAACTGGACCATTGGTTGCAGCACAAAGAACGGGAGGGTTTGTTCCACAATCGAATTTCGGTCAGCAACTCACAGCCAGCATTACAGGAGGTTTACTGACTGGATTCCCTCAGACTTCTTTTGGTCAACAACCAATGGGAGTGCTCCCCCAGACTTCTTTCGGTCAGCAGCCAATGGGAGTGCTCCCACAGACTTCTTTTGGTCAACAACCAACGGGAGGTTTACTGACCGGATTCCCACAAACATCATTTGGTCAACAACCAACAGGTGGTTTACTGACCGGATTCCCTCAAACATCATTTAGTCAACAACCAACAGGAGGTTTACTGACCGGATTCCCACAGACTTCATTTGGTCAACAACCAACAGGTGGTTTACTGACTGGATTCCCACAGACTTCATTTGGTCAACAACCAACAGGTGGTTTACTGAACGGATTCCCTCAAACATCATTTGGTCAACAACCAATTGGAGGCTTACCCCAAGCATCATTTGGTCAAATGAATACCCAAGCATCATTTGGTCAGCAACCATTTACTCAAACATCCTTTGGTCAACCAAATACCGGTTTAACCAATAGTTTAACGGGTGGATTCGGCGTGGGAAACGCAGTCCCTCAATTTAATAACACTACTAACCCATCATTACAAACGTCATTTGGAAGCCAAAATATGTTTGGCCAGGCGTCGTTTGGAGGTCCACAAACATCATTTGGAGGTGCCCAAACATCATTTGGAGGCCCTCAAACATCATTTGGAGGTCCTCAGACATATGGGCAACCTTTGGGCAATGACATGAACCAAATGACAAACATGTTCCAAAACACAAACATTTCGCAACCAAATACATCTTTTGGACAGCCTCAATTTGAAGGGTTTGGCCAACAACCATTGCAGTCGCAGCCAACTGGTGCTGGGTTTGGAAATGCCCCTTTGACGGCTCAAGCTACTGGTAGAAGAGCCAATATCCTGGCTGCCACACCAGATAATCCTTTTGGATTTTAATAGAGTAGAAGAATGAATGAACGATTGTTGAGAGAGTGTAGTTATATGGGTCTGAGCGAGTGAATGACTTGAAGAGTGAATGACTTGAAGAGTGAAGTTTGAAATAAGATGAATTGTAGTTTGATTAATAGACTGATTTCATGATTATGGTTTGCTTAAAAGACTGATTTCATGATTATGGTTTGCTTAATAGACTGACTTCATGATTCTAGATGTTCACTTGCAAAAAATATCGTCACAGACAGGATTCGAACCTGCGCATGCAGAGCACAACGCCTGAGCTGCAGATAGCAGGGCGTCGCCTTAACCACTCGGCCACTGGGACGAATTATACAAACTCCAAAACATCAGAATGGCTGTACCAAAGCTATAAAGAACTCATATTATACTTTCAATACAAATAAAAAAGGAGATAGCCAACAGTCAAATCAAAGAGAATCCCAACTAATCATGATTCTTTTGAAAAATACAAGTCTACAGTTCTTTTTACCTTGTCTTATAACATTGAAACGTTGCTCATGTAAGAGAAATCTGATACACCACACTCTGAAACCTATATAAATCCCACATTCCACTTTTTTTTTTTTGGGTGCAAATGATCAAACAGTTTGGAAGCTTTCTTCTAAAGCACCGAGAAACACTTTTGGAAGATCCCATTAAAGGCCGCTTAAGCCTTGTGTTGGCACTCTTTCTTAAAGAAACAGGGGTACATGGCAATGAGAAACTTTTGGAAGAATTCAACTTGGTGACAGGAGACAGTGTTAAGATTGAAGGAGGAGTGGTGATATGGATAGACTTTGTTAAAGTGATGTATTTAGAAAACAAAAAAGAGATTGAGTATCAAGTATCAAAGCCAAAAGAGGACTTGCTATCGCTTTTAGATGATAAGCTTTTCACCACACTTACAGTGTCGTCAAGAGCAGACGCATTGACCAAGTGCTATCTACAAACCGACTACTACACTTTACACGAGATTTTGAACTCACAAACAAGTCAGACAAAGCTTGCACTTGAACGATTCAAGAAAACACATCGCAAAAAGACATTCTTTGAAGTTTGTACTGAATTCTCACATAACCAAGCATTGGCAAACCCGCATTTTGGCAAACCTAACCCCCAAAGCCACACCAAACAAAATGCCCCAGACCTTAAAACAATGCATGCAAAGCTTAACCAGCATCGTAATCAGATCCCAGCAGAAGCTTATAATTGTTCCAAAAAAAAAATTCATCATCTTCCCATATTCAATTCACATACCGACATGTCGTTGGGTGATTGCTCGTATTTAGATACCTGTCATAAAATGAAAACCTGTCGATATTTACATTATTATACGTTAAACCCTATGGTTTCAGAAAATACGAACAATAGAAACGAAGAATTATCAGGCTCGAAATACGATTACACAATTGGACATTGTTTCACCGAAAACACTCGATCCATAGTACCTCCTCAATGGATTAAATGTGACGTTCGTCATTTACCATTTAGTGTATTGGGGAAATTTGCAGTGATAATTAATGACCCCGCTTGGGATATTCATATGTCATTACCTTATGGAACATGCAAAGATACAGAGTTACTCGCCTTAGATATCCCCAGTCTTCAGGATGAAGGGGTGTTGTTTTTATGGGTTACAGGAAGGTCAATTGAAATTGGTCGCAGAGCATTACAAAATTGGGGTTACAAAATTCATGATGAAATGTTATGGGTTAAATTAAATCAAGTGAAAAGAACAATTGTTACCGGAAGAACCGGTCACTGGTTGAACCATCTGAAAGAGCATTTGTTGGTGGGGTTGAAGGGTAATCCTCTTTGGTTGAACCGTAAATTAGATAGTGAAATTATTGTGAGTGGAACAAGAGAAACACTGCGCAAGCCAGATGAAGTGTATGATATCGCGGAACGTTTAGTTGGTACTCATGCTCGTAAATTGGAAATTTTTGGAAGAGACCACAACACAAGGCCTGGCTGGTTGACTATTGGTAATCAATTGAAGGATACCCATATCGAGGAACCTGAGGTAAAAGCTCGTTATGAACTTTCCAAGCGAGAAATGGCTTCTAAGAGTAAAGAATGATCCCACAGTGTGTCAGATTTTCATTAGATTTCAAAGTATCAGAGACACCGAGAAGAGAAATCGATTCTATACCAAACGAAAATACAGATTGTTCACCTTTCGAAAGAGCCTTTTCAATTCTACACCAAACGAAAACACTGATTGTTCACCTTAGCCTCTTCAAACCTACAATATAAAAATAAATTCAGTTAGATAGCGATATATAAAAATTCAAAGCATTCATGGTTTAAAACAATAACTCCTAAAATATTCATACAAACAGTAAATGTGAATTTACTTTCATTGCTTCATCATTCTTCTTGTTGTTTATTGCTCTCCACTCGCTTCTCTCAGTGGCACTCACAAAGTTTCGTACAAAATCTCCCTCAATCTGTACTCTTCGTTTGCCTCGTCAATATCAGCAAAGTTACCAATGAAATCATCTCCTCTCACAACACCTGGTAAGGGCTTACCATTGGCATTTCTTCTCCAGATCTTCTTTGCCTCCTCATCAGTGCCGAGATCACGGTACTCAAACTTAATACCATTTGCTGTCAAGATGGTGGCAAGCCTGTTGGTTCTAGGCATGATTTGCATACCACCTGCAAGAGATGTGAAGAGATAGATTGGTTGAGATTCTAAATGCTTGCGAATTTCTTCTGGGGAGATATCAAACTCATCATCGGCCTTGGTGTCAATCACACTCGAAGCAGCAGCTATAGCAGTACCCGCGGCTCCTGCAGCTACTCCAGCGATCGCACCCAAAACAGATTTTGTTACAGACGAGGTTGAAGTTTCTGTGATTTCTTTCTTTGAGGTTTCCTCGGCCACTTCTTTTTCGGTCAGATCTTTTGGTTCTACCGGGTCCTCCTCACTCACTTTTGATTCGTCGACTTCTTTGTCCACTATGTCATGTGGAATGGAACTTTCAGTTTTCTTCAAGTCGCCATCGGTTTTCTCGACAGTTTTCTTCAAGTCGCCATCGGTTTTCTCGACAGTTTCCTTAGAGTCGCCATCAGTTTTCTCAACAGTTTCCTTCAAGTCGTCATCAGTTTTCTCAACAGTTTCCTTCAAGTCGTCATCAGTTTTCTCAACAGTTTCCTTCAAGTCGTCATCAGTTTTCTCAACAGTTTCATCTAATTCGCCACCGGTTTTCTTTTCAACCAACTCACTCTTCTTGACTGATTCACTTTCATCTTTTTCTGACTCGTCCTTAGTTTCTTTAATCTCTGTTGGGACAGCTACTCCGGTTACATCTTTGATTTTTTCATCAACCTTGTCGGTTTTGAAATCCACATCTTTAGACTTTACATCAGTTGGACTTTTCGAGGTTTGCTCTTCAGAATCAGCATCTTTTGTATCCACCACGGTGTGAGCGACATCTGGATGTGACTTCTGGTCGCTAACCTTGGAGTCCACAACTTCCTCCTTGGAGATAAGCTTTGAGTCTTTAATTTCTTTCACATCGGAAACCTCATCAGTTGATTCCAATTTCACTGGAGCCTTGTCTGAAGAAGCTTCCGGTTCAATTTTCTCCGAAAGAGTCTCCGATTTTTCAACCTCCAGTTTTTCCGAAACCTTTTCATTATCCAACGTTTTCAAAACGTCATTTGCTTGGGAAAATTCTTTATTCTCTAATTGGTTCAGTTCTTTTGGGGCGTTGCGGTGCCTCGGTTGACCATGCAAGACCGACTCGAGCATTTCATCTAAATGATCAACGGTGCTGTAAGGGTCATCACTGACCAACACACCTTCTCTTACCAATTCATCTGGATTTGCGTCATTTTTTTCATTTTTGTCAATTCTAGCTCTCAGTCTTGATCTTGAAATCAGTCTGAGGTAGTTTGTACTCAGTTGTGATCTTGTCGAATACATGTTTGAGGCAGGAGGCAATTCACTGCTTGGTTCGTCCACATTGAAATTGGTGTAGTCTCCAGTTGTAAGTAACGACGGGTCACGTGACCTGCCCAATAAGGACGAAGAAGATTTTGCAACCAGAGGAGTTTCATTAATAGATACATCGAGAGGAGTTTCTATTTTAGACAGTTTTTGTTCCTGAGCTTCTCTTTGGGCGATGGAATCACCCATGGTTGGTTTAGATTGTCTGGATCTACCTTCTTCTTCTTCCTCAGCAACAGACAAAACGGCTGGTAATTCATATTTGGAAGGATCTTCAACATGAGTACTCTTGTATGAGTCACCTCTAGCCAAATGAGGTTTTGTTGGTACTTGTTTCTCTGATTTTCTTGAAGTTGAGTTTCTTGATCTACTTCTCGAACGTTCTGTTGAAGGATCTGTATGGAATACAGGAGTATGGATACTATCCACAGATTCGTTTAATTCAAACCCAGTTGGATCTTTTGGAGCCAACAGTGATGGTTTTCTTGCTGGAGCAAGTGAAGTGCGAGATTCTGATTCCTCAACACTTTTATCATTTCTTGGCAACTTTCTTTGATCGTGCAGTTGAATATTTGATAAGAAGTCCAGATGAGTATTGATTTGGTTTTCTAATTGATATTCAGAAAGGTTTGGAGCCAGGTAAATGCCATCTTGTGAGGAGGCGGATCCATCTAATTTGATGTTTTCAAGAGCTGAGGTAATATCCAGAGTTGAAGAAGAGGAATTATTGATTTGATTGGGTTTAGAGGTTCCAACAGTTCCATCATCAATTTCTCCCAAGATTTCTTCAACATCGATTTCCTTCTTCAATGAACTATTTTTGGTGTCAGGAATGAACAAGTCTTTTTTCTCCATGAATTCTTGTAAGGATTCTCTTGTGTGGTTGGCGTCTGAGAAGTCATCTTCTTCATCCTTCTTGTTGCGCATGAGGAATTCTTGAAGTGATTCATGGGTGTCGTTTGCGCCAAAAGAATCTTCATCATCTGCCAATCTTGGTTTTGACCGTTTTGATTTAGAAGATGATTTTTTTTTGGTTTTAGGCTTTTCGTATTTGGCGTCTGCCTTGACGTTACCATTATCATCCAAAAATTTGGTGAAATCCTCTTCACTTCCCAATAAGGCTCCTTCGTTCATCAAGTCGTCCAAGGAGGCCCCGATAGACGAGTTGAAGAGTGATTTCTTGGACTTGGGCTTCTTTTCTTTGGAGGACTTGTACTTTTCAGGATGAATATAGTTGTTGTGTTCCGAGTCGTCGGCCGATCTGAGACTGGCTCCGACCAACGAGGGCGTTGCTAGTTTCTCAGCTTGTTCTAATTGTTGTTCATCCATAACTAATACGTTTTTTTATTTGTTTGCGCGATAAGACGATTTGTCGATATGTTGCAAAGCAGAATCAAAGTAGTTGAAGGTTTTTTTTTTTTTATTTGGATCTGTGTGTTTTTATGGATAACGAAGCCTTCTCTTGGCTATTTCCTTTGATGTAACTCTTAAGATCAACTTGGTCCAATCACCTTTTGAGAATGGCTGTCGGATTTAGATCACCGTCAATGTATACGTGCGCAGCGCAACCAAGAATGTAAATTTCTTATTTAAGGGACCTTGCTTGCATGATTTTACCAAATAGGTATATTGGTGGCTTTTCCCTTCTCTTCAAACTAAGCCCAAGCCTAAGCCTAGCCAAGTCTAAGCCTAGCCAAGCCAATCCAGAATGTTTTTTTGGATTGGGGAATGATATGACTGATGAGCTGAAACAACTTATTGTGGGGGAAAATCACACAATTATGCTTTTTTTTTTTTTTTGTTTGGGAATGAAACTTGGGAATACAAGAGAGATTGGAGATGGCACGGGGTTGATAGTTGACAGATCTTTGATGTTTGATACTTTACATGGACATGCCATGTTGATTTTTAATAAAATCTAATAATTAACCTAAAACGAATCATCCATAGATTATGCAACGAACGAGCGAAGTGAGTGTGTGAGGGAGTGTGCGAACGACCGAATGAGCAAAGTGAGTGAGTTCAATTATTGCGGTACGGGTCTCTAGAGGTAAGTTCCATTAATTACAACAAAAGTTCATTATCAATTATCAAACATATGCGTCTCACCCCAAGCTCATGCCTTGATGAATATCTTATACTTTTGGAGGTTTGATCCATTTGAATTCTTCAATGCAAAATTAAAGATTTTCGTACCAGCAACCAGTTGATATTACAGTATGATCGTAGTTGTGGATTCATGTATGTGTGTTTTACAAGTTGAACCGATACGCACAAATGATATAAATGTTTATTAAGAGTAATGAATATATGTTAGAGTATTGAATATGTTGAATTCATATAAATCATATTATAAGTGGGTTCGAATTGTAATTATGTGAGCCACATTCAAATCATAGAATTAGAGTTGTAAAAATCATACTCTCAGAATTCACTCCTCACTCACTCACTCACTCACTCACTCACTCGCTTCGCTCGTTCGTTCGCTCGTTCGTTGTGGAACCTTCTGGTACTCCCACCACACGTGCCTCTCACCACGTGCCTCGCCGTTGCCACTTCCAACAAACCATAAAAACCTCCTCGAGCCATCAAAAAAGCCTACAGAAAAAAAATGCCTAGACAAAGAAGATCAGCCCCAGCTCCAGCAGCCAGAAGCCAGAGCAGATCAGCACACACTGCCAGTGCCCCACCACACCAAGCCAGCTACCCAGCTGCTCACCCTCCAGCACCAGTTGCAGCAGCCCCAGCAGCCAGTCAAGGCCCAGGGTTGTTTGGTCAAATGGCATCAACAGCTGCCGGTGTAGCTGTGGGATCCACCATCGGTCACACCTTGGGTGCCGGTATCTCCAGCATCTTTGGAGGAGGCTCCAGTGCCCCAGCAGCTCCAGTCGAACATCAACAACCAGTTCAAGCCCAAACTTCACAAATGCAAGAACAAGCTAGAGGATGTGACGTTGACGCCAGAAACTTTACCAGATGTTTGGAAGACAACAGCGGAAACATGCAAATTTGTGACTATTATTTGCTGCAATTGAGAGCTTGTCAAGAAGCTTCCAAGCAGTATTAAGTGCATGTGTATTGTAAATAGTGAATACAGAGGTTTAATAACCATTAGAGGGTTTTGTAGCACAGAAGAATGATGAAAACTAAAGAGAAGTTTTGGTTTGAGTAGAAATTTTTAAGAAAATGAATTGAATGTTTCTTATTGAAAGGTATCCATTGATTCGTGGGTTCCTCGATACTAAGCACTATTATTCAGTGTTATCTGATGTTCAGCGCTATCTAATATTCAGCATTCTCTGATACTAAGCACTCTCTGATACTCTTCTATCTGATACTCGGCATTCTCTGGTACTCAGCATTCTCTGATATTCAGCACTATCTGATACTAAGCACTCTCTGATACTCTTCTATCTGATACTCAGCACTATCTGCTTCTTGAAGTTTACAATACTGTGCCAGCCAAAGTAATTAAGCTTACAATACAAGAAGGCCTTCTGGATGTAGAGTAATGATTTATTTTGAAATGACTATAGAAGCGAACGAGCGAAGCGAGTGAGTGGGTGAGTGCGCGAGCATTTGATTGAACATTTGAGTTAGCATTGAGTGAGCATTGAGTGAGCATTGAGTGAGCATTGAATGAGCATTTAGTGACATTGACTGACATTGACTGACATTGACTGAACATTTGAGTGAATGTGATTGAGCATTTGAGCTCTTGAGTTGAAAACTCAACTAAACATACATGATGACTGCTCATAGACAAACAAAGGCGTGGCTGCAAATCACACCCACCCCAAACACCTTTAGAGATCACTATTTACGCCGTGGTAGTAAATTGCTTATTGGTGAAATCTACGCTCCTCTTGAAGGTAGTTACCCATGCGTGTTGTTTGTATGCTTTCAAAGTACATTTAGTGATGATGAGTATGACTTTTAAAGCATAAAGATTTCCTTTATTAAACTCTTGTTGCTTTGAACAAACTCTTGATTCTCCATTGAGTAAACTCTTAATCCTCCTTTGGACTCTCAGGGTAAAACACGCAAAACATTTTGTACCACACTCAATATGCATAGAATTTACCCTCAAGTACATTCCATATACAATGTACAAAGTCAACCAATACAACTACAGTTATTCACAATCTAGAGTGCACATTCATTTGCCTACTCATCTTGTATTGAACTCATTTCAAGAATCACTATTATAAAGAATTTGGTTGCAATTAGTAGTACCGTGAATACTCATTAAAGATAACATGGCTTATAGTAGGCAGGTCATATCGCAAGAAAAAATAGCTCGTAATAAGCATACGCAAGATAAAATGGCTTCTAATAAGCATAAGCAAGATGAAAAAGCTTACAATAAGCAACTCCATATCGCAAGATAAAATAGCTTATCAATGCAATATCAAAAGCTCATGATTCTTTGTGACACTAAACTTGCAATTATTATCAAACTTGTGCTACTTTGTACCACTCTGTATAAACTCGCACAAACTCAGGAACTCACGAACTAAGGAATTCAGGAACTCAGGAACTCGCAAACTCGCAAACTCACGAACTCGCTCGCTCGTTCGTTCATTTACTCACCTCGCTTGCTCTCTTTTGATAATAGTAAATACCAGCACCACCCAAAGTTGCAATTGTCAATGGTACCGCATAGCTTCCCGAATTCTTAGATTGCTGCTCTTGGCCAGCATGATGCATGTTGTCATGCTCGTGGTCTTCAACAACAGGGGTTTGTGCAGCCACCAGTGCCAGCTCGTGATGCAATTGGTTTTGGCCCAAGTTGATAGCCTCTGTGACATTAACGTTTGGATTGATGGAGGACTGCACGTATTGGTCTCTTCCAACAGGCTTCTTCAGCTTGCCTGCATCTCCCTTATGAGATGCATCAACAGGTTTTGAGGCTTCAGTGCTATGAAGAAATTCGGGTTCTTCAGTCACATGCTCACCTCCATGCAACACCTTAGCGTCGTTTTCAGGGGCCTTGACAGAGGAGTTACTCTCTTTTATAAAGGTTTCTGTGGCCACCTTCTTGGCAAGCTCATGTGCAATGTCTTGTTTCACTGCTTCTTTGGTGATTGGTGGCACTTTTGGCTCAGACATTCTAGGGACAAAGTCATACTTGAATTCCCATTCGTTGATCGAGGTTTGTGATGGTAATCTGATTGAATCAATGGTGGAGCCGTCACCTTTGGATAACCTGGTTGACGTACGTGAAAGGTTTCTACTGGTGATTTGGATAGTTCTTCTAAGCATGGTTTGTTTGTATGTATATATATTTTTCTCGTGGACAAGAGCTTATATATATATTTTTCTCATGGACAAGTGCTTATATATATTATTGTTGAGCGAAATCGGGCAATCCAGCGAAATCGGAAAATCCCATCAGAGTGAAGTTGATTGTAAGCCAGAAAATGACGTCAGATGCTGTTGATGCTGTCCAAAGTGCTTGGAATCGTTGTGTTTTCTGTATTGAATTAACGTGTTGGTCAATTGCTACATAACGTAATTCTATTCTTTGTGTCCAATCTTTACGGTTTGTGCTAGGTTATTGGTGGCTCTAAACAATTGGACAAAACGGCTGGTGTGAAGAAAGATAACACAACGTTATAAGTGAGGTTACTGGGTGTCCAGAGTTTTGCTGAGCAATGAATAGTGCTGCGAAGCAGTACTATGAGTGTTTGATATCACGTACGAACGAATAGTGCTGCGAAGTAGTACTATTAGTGCCTGATATCATGTACGAACGAAAAGTGCTGCGAAGCAGTACTATTAGTGTCTGATACTCACGAACTCATTTTCTCACTAACTCACTCACGGATTCTCCTTGTTAATACTATAAGTGCCTGATACTCACGAACTCATTTTCGCTTCTCACTAACTCACGAACTCTCCTTGTTAATACTACAAGTACCTGATATCACGTACGAACGAATAGTGCCTGATACTCACAAACTCATTTTCGCTTCTCACTAACTTACAAACTCTCCTTGTTAATCTGTTTATTTATTCTATTTTACATTTCGCAATGAGTAATAATGGACAGTGTAACCATATTGCCAGCGATTCGTTATTCTATTCTAGAAATCTTATTTGATATTCTCAATCAAATTTCCAATTTAATCACCCAGCTTACCCACAACGGGTACTCTAAAATTTTAGCAACCCATTGAGCTAGCTTCACTGAGATAACCCATTGAGATAACCCATTGAGATAACCCATTGAGATAACCCATTGAGATAACCCATTGAGATAACCCATTGAGATAACCCATTGAGCTGACCTATCTGAGATAACCCATTGAGCTGACCTCACTGAGATAACCCATTGAGATAACCCATTGAGCTAACCCCATTGAGCTAGCCTCACTGAGCTAACCCCACTGAGATAACCCAATGAGATAACCCCACTGAGATAACCCATTGAGATAACCCCACTGAGATAACCCATTGAGATAACCCCATTGAGATAACCCATTGAGCTAACCCCACTGAGATAACCCAACTAAGCTAACCTCACTGAGATAACCCATTGAGATAACCCATTGAGATAACCCCACTGAGATAACTCACTCTCTCACTCTCTCACTCTCTCACTCTCTCACTCACTCACTTACTCACTCACTCACTCACTCACTCACTCACTCACTCACTCACTCACTCACTCACTCACTCACTCACTCACTCGCTTCGCTCGTTCGTTCGCTCGTTCGTTCGCTCGTTCGCTAAAATCTCCAGTTTTCATCAGCCAGCTCAATGGCCCATGTAAACTTATCCCTCAAAGTCTTTGTAAACAACCTTTCAATTGGAACGTCAAATTTCTTCAGAAACATGACAGTCAATCTTGGATCGATATAATTAATTTTGGATGTACCCAAAGAAACTTCAGAATTATCTTCTTTATCTTTCAATTGCATTGAAGTATTCACGATTCTATTCTCCACAGTTTCAACCTGTTGTTTCAATTTCTCTATTGTCATTCCCTTTTTAACTTCTGGAGCACCAGTTTTAAGTTCTTCATTATATTCATCTCTAACTTCATCAATTTTGTCATAACGTTCTTTAATGATTTCTTCCAGAAGTGGAGGTTGACCTTCAAGTTTAAGTTTTTCATTATCACGTAAAATTTTCTTGTTCAATTGTTCTAAAGATCTTTCAATAACCATACTATGAATTTGAGATTCATCTTCTTTTGTTAAATCTTTAATTTCTGAAAAGTATTTCTTATCTTTTGATAAGAGTGATGAATCTAATACAAGCATCATTCTTTTAAATCTAATTTTTTGCCATACTAATTCTTTTAATTTATCACCTATACGTGCAACTGTAGTTCCATGTGATTTACTAACAGAACGCTGGTGATTACACAATATAGCAACTGTACGATTAGCTGCATTAAATTTAACAACTTTTTCATAAACACTACCTTCATTTTCAATTAAATCAAGTTGATCTTGCATAGTTTTAGATGCATTATAAGTACGAAATACTTTAGCAGTTAAACCTTTCATATAATTTTGAAAATGTTTGTTAAGAGTTTGAGGACTTATTCTATCAAATAAATCATCACCAGGTTGTTTTGGAGCTTTCTTAAAAATTCTTAAATTTTTAAAAACTTGATGATCAACTTCAACTTCTTGATAAAATCTAATTGAATCTTTACCTAAAAAATCAAAAATTACAATATTTGGAGGTTTTAATGTTATATGTTCAAATCTTAATGAACAACATCCAACGGTATCTGCTTCATCATCTCCTTTTTCTCCTCCTGCTCTTAATGCAAATTTATCAATTAAATAAGTTGCTGTTGCCATTTGACGATCTAACATAACTTCACTTTTTAACATCTTTGTATAATCTTTTCTAATTGCATCAATATGATTCCGTAACTTTCTAGCTGTTTCAAATTTTTTAAAATCAGATTGACCTTTAATTGATGAATTAGCTGCAAATCTAACATATTTAATTGCATCGGCTATATTTTCTTTCCACATTGCAAGCCAAGCTACTGTATTATCATGTTTAACTTCTCCCCATTTGTGTCCTGGTGGTGGTGATGGTACAATTGAATCTTTACCTATATTAATAGTAATATCTTCCGGATAAACCCTTCTTTTTAATTTTCCTGTTTTAGGGTGAGCTCCACGTCCACGGAATAATCCAGGTGGTTCAACTCGGAAATTCCCAACAGTTTCTTTATGTCCATTAAGTAAACATGTTTTATATGGCTCTTCAAATGCCTCTTTTTCGGCTTTGATTCTCTTCTTATCATCTTTACTAAGAAGTTTCTTTTCCTCCTTCAATTGCTCGAAATAAGCATACATCTTTGAAAAATCACACTTTGAAAACTCTTTAATATCAACATTACAAGCTGATCCCTTTTGAGCACATTCACCTAATACCGCTTGAAAGTCTTCAAAAAAATTCTTTTGAAAAACTGGATTCTTAGCATGATCAGTCTCAATCATGGCCGCGTAAAACCCAGCCACTTCTTCTGCTTCGCTGGGTAAATCTACAGGTTTGTTATTGTAGTAAAGTTTGATGTGGGATGGGAGTCTTTCATATTCTGGAGGAAATATGATACCATTGTGTTCCAAGGTATTCCATTTAATCTCTCCATCTAAATCTTCGGCTTCCCACCATTTGTACACGTCGTCTTCCAGTTTGATTTCTGGGCTTTCTTCTTTCACCTCACTAGATGTGTTATCAGTGGCTTTGCTTGTTTTGGCTTTACCATTAGATTTACCATTAGATTTACCGTTTTCTTTACCGTTGGCTTTAACACTGGTTTTTGGTTCCTTTTTAACAACTTGTTTGGATTCCTTTACCTTTGTTTCTTTTGGTTTGGAGTCCTTCGATTTGGTCACCTTTGATTTGGACTCTTTTGATTTGGTTTCTTTTGATTTGGTTTCCTTTGATTTGGTTTCCTTTGATTTGGTTTCCTTTTGAATAGTTTGTTTGGGTTTTTTAGCCTCCTTTACTTTCTTTGAAGTTTCTTCAAGTTTGATTCGCTTCTCAATAGGTAATTTTCTCGCAAGAGGAACATCGTCATCATCATCCAGCTCAGACTTGATTATAGACCCTGCATTAAGCTTCCGCTTCTTGGGTTTATGGATCTTTGAAAGTGGCATCTCATCTTCTGACAGCATTATTTTTTTTAATACGCGTTGTTTGTGTTGGATGTTAAGGGTTGCGCAGTGAACGATCGAACGAGCGAACGAACTCACGAGCGAACGAACTCACGAGCGAAGCGAGTGAGTGAGTGAGTGAGTGAGTGAGTGAGTGAGTGAGTGAGTGAGTGAGTGAGTAGCGAATTCCAATGATTTGAGAAACGAGCGAAGCGAGTGAGTGAGTAGTGAATTCCAATGATTTGAGTATCGAGCGAAGCGAGTGAGTAGCGAATTCCTATCATTTTAACGGCTAAGCGAGTGAGTGAGTAGCAAATCCCTATCATTTGAACGGTGAAGCAAGTGAGTAGCGAATTCCAGTGAGTAGCAAATTCCTATCATTTGAACGGCGAAGCGAGTGAGTAGCGAATTCCTATCATTTAAACGGCGACGCGAGTGAATAGCTAATTCCTATCATTTGAACGGTGAAGCGAGTGAGTAGCGAATTCCTATTATTTGAACGGCGAAGCAGTGAATAGCAAATTCCTATCATTTGAACTGCGAAGCGAGTAAGTAGCGAATTCGAATGATTTGAGCAACGAGCGAAGCGAGTGAGTGAATAGCAAATTCCTATCATTTGAACGGCGAAGCGAGTGAGTGAGTAGCGAATTCTTATCATTTGAACGGCTAAGCGAGTGAGTGATTAGCGAATTCCAATGATTTGAGCAACGAGCGAAGCGAGTGAGTGAGTAGCTAATTCCAATGATTTGAGCAACGAGCAAAGCGAGTGAGTGAGTAACTAATTCCTATCATTTGAGCAACGAGCGAAGCGAGTGAGTGAGTAGTGAATTCCTATCATTTGAGCAACGAGCGAAGCGAGTGAGTGAGTAGTGAATTCCTATTATTTGAACGGCCAAGCGAGTGAGTGATTAGCTAATTCCAATGATTTGAGCAACGAGCGAAGCGAGTGAGTGAGTAGCTAATTCCTATCATTTGAGCAACGAGCGAAGCGAGTGAGTGAGTAGTGAATTCCTATCATTTGAGCAACGAGCGAAGCGAGTGAGTGAGTAGTGAATTCCTATTATTTGAACGGCCAAGCGAGTGAGTGATTAGCTAATTCCAATGATTTGAGCAACGAGCGAAGCGAGTGAGTGAGTAACTAATTCCTATCATTTGAGCGGCGAATTCCAGTGAGTAGCAAATTCCTATCATTTGAACGGCGAAGCGAGTGAGTGAGTAGTGAATTCCTATCATTTGAACGGTGAAGCGAGTGAGTGAGTAGTGAATTCCTATCATTTGAACTGCGAAGCGAGTGAGTGAGTAGCAAATTCCAATGATTTGAGCAACGAGCGAAGCGAGTGAGTGAGTAGCTAATTCCAATGATTTGAGCAACGAGCGAAGCGAGTGAGTGAGTACCGAATTCCAATGATTTGAGAAACGAGCGAAGCGAGTGAGTGAGTAGCGAATTCCAATGATTTGAGCAATGAGCGAAGCGAGTGAGTGAGTAGCAATTTCCTATAATTTAAACGGCGAAGCGAGTGAATAGCAAATTCCTATCATTTGAACTGCGAAGCGAGCGAGTAGCAAATTCCTATCATTTGAACGGCGAAGCGAGTGAGTAGTGAATTCCTATCATTTGAACTGCGAAATGGGTGAATAGCAAATTCTTATCATTTGAACGGCGAAGCGAGTGAGTAGCGAATATCTACCGTTGAACTGCGAAGCGAGTGAGCAGCGAATTCCTATCATTTGAACGGCGAAGCGAGTGAGTGAGTAGCGAATTCCAATGATTTGAGCAACGAGCGAAGTGAGTGAGTGAGTAGCAAATTCCTATCATTTGAGCAACGAGCGAGTGAGTAGCAAATTCCTATCATTTGAATGTGTATTCTATGATCTCTATAATCTCTACTATCTCTACTATAACAAAACTATAACAAATTTCATGATTACGGTGTTTAGTCTCCGACTTTAATCACAATTTAATCATCTTTTCATGCTTTGGAGAACCAGTTCGATAAACGTTGAGGGTAAGCTGTTGATGGATATAATCCTTGAAACTAATTTTGAGTATATAAATAGAGTATTGCAAATAAATTCAAATTGCATAATCAAACCAACAAAACGATATATTGAACACAAGTTTAGTTTTAAAAATTACGTAGTTAACACTATAGAAAATCATACTAGACATGACATTAAAGTTACCAAATTATTGAATTTCCTTATTTATATCTCAAGAGATTGATCTGGCTAAATATGACAATTTAATGGAATTGTCTATCTAATCAAAAGTATAAATTGTCAGATCTGATTAGATTGCTTGTGAGTGGTGAATTCATAAGATTGAACGAACACGCAAGCGAGTGAGTAGCGAGCTCAATATGATTTGCACCTTTGGAAAAATCAAGGCAGTGAACGAACGAAGCGAGTGAGTGAGTGAGTGCGAAAATACGAACCTGGAGTCAGCTCGTGAGCTCGTCATTGCGATTTTTCAAATACGAACCAGGAGTCAGCTCGTGAGCTCGTCATTGCGATTTTTCAAATACGAACCAGGAGTCAGCTCGTGAGCTCGTCAGTGCGATTCTTCAAATATAAACCAGGAGTCAGCTCGTGAGCTCGTCATTGCGATTCTTCAAATACGAACCAGGAGTCAGATCTCGTCAGTACGATTCTTTTCATCTTTGCTGGTACATGTACACTATGTCACTTGGATTTCGCCACCTACGCAAAAACAATGCAACAAGCGATACACTTTTAGACATTCGATTGAATGGCATTGAAAATACAGGTGCTATCCAACTCAGTGCGTACCGCAATAATTTAGCTCACAAAGACAAGATTCCACCAAGCAGCAATCGCATATTATATATTGATGTAGCTTGTTTGTATCGATAACCAATCTCAACCAACTCGTAGGAAGTTTATTTTGAGTATTTTCATCATTCAGCACAAAAGTTGCAAAAATGCATAATTGGTGAATGGCTGCAAAGGAATAACCAACTCGTAGAGTTGGTTTGTATTCAATAAAGAGCTCAAGTAAAGACAGAATTGTGATGTTTTATAAATATAGCTAAAGGGAGAGTGTAAGGGTAATCCAAGTGTAAGGGTAATCCAAGTGTAAGGGTAATCAAAAGATCATGCTAATCAGCATTTATATTGGGTTGCAAAATGATATATTTTTTCATTTGGATCATCTTGAGAGTTAGCCAAGGTTCATCCATATGGATATTCGGATGATTGTAACCTGAATCATCGCTGAGGTTGTGCAAAGATATGCTATAATTTTGACATGTGGAACAATACAAGTAAGTAGAATCTAAAGTGATGGGAGATTGATTGAGATAGCAAGTCATTGCATAAAGTCATCACTAACGAATCACTAGAGCACCATGATTTTCAATCCATTTAAAGTTTGAGAAGTGTCAAACGAGTGTCGGAAAAGCAAGAACTCTTGAGAATTGATATTACGTATGATCGTATTTGTGAATTCATGTATATGTGTAAAATATCTTTATAACCTTAACTTGAATAAGTTGACCTGAATTTGATATACATGTTTGTTCAGCGAGTATTGAATAGTTAGAGTATTGAATAGACGAACGAACGAGCGAAGCGAGTGAGTGAGTGAGCGAGTGAGGGAGTGTGGAAGTGAGTAGCGAAATGATACGACGAGCAAAGAACGAGTGACTGAGTAGCGAAATGATACGACGAGCAAAGAGCGAGTGAGTGTGTAGAGTATTGAATATATGTTAGAGTACTGAATATATGTAAGAGTATTGAATAGTTAGAGTATTGAATAGTTAGAGTATTGAATAGTTAGAGTATTGAATAGTTAGAGTATTGAATAGTTAGAGTATTGAATAGTTAGAGTATTGAATAGTTAGAGTATTGAATAGTTAGAGTATTGAATAGTTAGAGTATTGAATAGTTGGAGTATTAATGCATGTTGAATTCATATAAATCATATAAATCATAATATATTTGGGCTCGAATTGTAATTGTAAAAGTCATATTCAAATCATAGAGTCAAAGTTATAAAAACTGCACTCTCAACAAAGTCACTCTCAATATCACTCGCAACGACACTCACAAACTCGCTTCGCTCGTTGATTGTAAACCAAAACCATGAATCCGAGGTTATTATACGGCATAAGAGGCAACTTGATTATAAGCCACTCAATTGAAACATTTTATTTTTCAACCAACAAAGCATTGGTGTATATTCAAAACATTGAAGCAAGTAGTGATATTATCAAAAGTGGTTTCGTTTCTTAGTGGTTTCAAATGTTTGTTGGTGGTTTCAAATGTTTGTGAGTGACATTCAAAACTAAAGCCTCAAATCTCATACAATTCCATGCATCGCGTCTAACTTCAATCTAATTGTAATTGGGTCAATGCTTGGCACCAGAGAGCCCTGATCGACGAGAACATACAAACAAAACCAATTGAATGGTATGGACTCGGATTCGAGCAGTAAAGCTCCGGTATCTTTATCAATAGGTTGCAAGTATAAGCGTGATTTTGTCAGTTAACGCATTATTAAACGCCATACATTTTCGAACAACGTGCAAGAAGTAACCAACCAGATCAATGCTCAAGTCATAGCTTTACTCCATAGCAATCGTCATTTTTCCCCACTATTCTATCATGTAAATCCCCAGGGCCGCTCATACGATGTAATGTACACAAACTTTAAACTTAATTGCTCTTGGTTAGGAATATGCAGACACTTGATATATGAATTGATAAGAACTGTGCGATGGTCAAAACTATGTAACAGATCGATTGACCAGTGATAAGGACAAAATGTATATGCATAGAAAGAGAAAGAATTGGTTTTGAGCTTCATCAGAATCTCTATGTTTATTTGTACCCATCATGTAGTGTAAAGTTGCCAAATCACATCGTGAAGTATTAATATACTAATTCTATATTGAAATCATTTGAAATCATTTGAAACATTCGAATTGACATCATTCGAATTGACATCATATGAACTGACATCATTTGAAACAACTTATGCAAAAAACAAAAAAAAATTACATCCAGGTCTGTTAATTATTGTCTGAATAATTGTGTCCTTTGAAATGTTAAGGTTTATAAAGCCTAATTAACTTCGTATTACGGAATATGCAAATGGATGCTTTTCATTAGAAACTCCGCAAACTATAATTGAGATGAAGTAGTGTTCACTTGTGTTGGTTACAATTTCACCTTATGAATACACTGTAAATATCTGTCAATTGGAAAGTTTAATATTACGTCACCAAATGACCAAATCATTGTATGTTCCAAGCTTATCACCTACACATGTCTGGGTCAACAAGGATCTATGCAGGACCCCCATAATGTATGGAAATGCAACTCTATATTTAAGACGGTTAGATGTGATCAGAGGTTTCATGCTCCACAGATACACACAATCGTAATATCAATCAGGATCAGCTCACCAATGTAACCTCAATACAAAGTTTGAATTGGACACTAAACTTTAATTAAGGTTATGTTGCATCCATAGCTTACGGCGAATCAGTGACAAATGACGGCAAATAGAGGAAACTATTATATGGCACATTAGTGAAACCACAAGTTGACACATACGTCATGAAACCAATATTTCATCATCCACGAAACCACCAGTTGACTAAACGGGTGTAATTAGTGCTAACTCCCACATGGCTTTGCAATTGAAATTCGCATCAAGTGAGAACGATCAAGTAACTACCGATACTTTGTTTCACAAACCAGCCAACAGACCACGTTTGTCCCTTTATCGGCAACATACGTAATTTTAAAGCCGTTTGCAAGTGAAATCCGTGGAATTCAAGGTGAATTTCCGTTTTCCTCCAACGTTACGTACACCTTCAAACTGTGGTGTATTGAAATACTCTGAAAATGTCACTGAATTGGTCCAACTTTATTCATTGAAGGTTTTCATTTGATTGGGTCAACTTTCAGATCCATTTTTTTAGTATAAGCTTGATAAAGCTCAAGTGGATATTTAGTTGTGTTATTCGTATAAAGATGATTAGTTTTTATTAACATCATTGATGTATGGTTATTTCGGTATGTCACTAAAAGCTGTTCAAAACTAACATCCTTGTGTTATGTTTGTTAACCCAACACCATGTCAGTTCTCACTTTTATGCAAGGCTATTTCAGCGGAATTTTGAAACAGTTTTATTGTCAGGTGTAGATATTGTCTTGTAACTCAAATCATTTCCTTTTGAAGCTATATTAGATATTCATAAAGCTCAAATCATTTCCTTTTGAAGCTATATTAGATATTCTCAAAGCTCAAGTTACTTCCATTTAAAGCTATATTAGATATTACTCTAAACTGTGATTTTTCATTTGAAACACTTATTTTTAGGTATTGATGATTCTTTATTTAGAACATTTGGTGTTCATAGTAACTCGACTCTTGGTGTTCTCGTACCTCGACTCTTGGTGTTCTTAGTACCTCAACTCTTGGTGTTCTCGTACCTCGACTCTTGGTGTTCTTAGTACCTCGACTCTTGGTGTTCTCGTACCTCGACTCTTGGTGTTCTTAGTAACTCGACTCTTGGTGTTCTCGTACCTCTCCTTTCAGCCACAATTATCAACTATTCCATCTTATTGAACCTCCTTGCAACTCCTTTGGACCCTGATTACTACTCATTAGTCTCTCACAGTTGTCCGCGTTTCGAAATTAACCTACTCTACATACTCTTGGTATCTCTCCATATGCAAACGTCATACTAAACGCGACAAGGTGCATTTGGTCCAATCAGGTTCATTTCTACGAACGAGCCAAGCGAGTGAGATTGTGAGGAATGAGAACACAACAACACACTCAGTGCTTTTATTATTCTGTTAGTCTGTTGTACATTCTGTTGTACATTCTATTCTATCCTATCCTTTCTTATCCTGCCTTGCCTATATTCCATTCTTCATTCTGCAAATCTACTCTTTGTACTTATTCACTCACCTTTGTGGGCAATCTTTAGTTGTATGCATGTCTATTTAGATATATATCAACATCTTAACCTGACATCTTCACTTGTCATCTTCACTTGTCATCTTCACCTGACACCTAACATCCTCACCTGACATCTTCACATGACATCTTCACATCTATGTCTGTCCAATCACACCCCCAAACAACTCTCCTTTTCACTCATTACGCCTACGACAATGTGTATAATTTTTAACCTGATCTGAGGTATTACCCGATTGGTTAAATCATAACAAAGTTGAAACGGAATCCCTTGGAATCCCTTGGAATCCCTTGGTACGTTGATTTCTTGGTGATACATGGTAACTACTTTGTAACTTCATTATAACTTCTTGGTTACATACTCCTTACTCCTTCTTAACCTCTTGGACGATCAATCAATCTTTCAATTTACCCCTTTCTTCACAGGCGATTCGATGTATAATTATTTTCCGCAAATCGACACGCCAAATACGCCCTCCTATTGGCCAGCGCATTTCTTTTCATCCTCGCAAACTTTCACAAACTTTCACCAATTTCGCGTTATTTCTTTTTTCTCACCTTGTTTTCTTTGTTTTGTTACCAAATTTAACTATGCAATTTTCCAAAAATGTGACAATTGCGACCAGCACAGAAAAAGTTTTCTTTTTTTTTTCTCTTTAGGCCTCGACATTTTTTTTTTTTTTTTTTTTTTTTTT
>JAKUAJ010000053.1:0-41588 GCA_030562865.1 Kodamaea lidongshanica (nom. inval.) | reverse complement strand
ACAAGAAAGAGATTGTTTACGATTACGCCTATGTCACCGTGACTGTTGACAGTAATGGTAAAGTGATTCCTGAACCAACCCAAACCCCACCAGTAGGTGTGGCAAAAGGTGTTGCAGGTACTGAGTCCCTGAGCTCAACCTCAACTCCTTCCCCAACAACTTCATCTACCTCAACAACTTCAACCACTTCAACTTCTTCATCTTCAAGCTCCGCAAGCGCATCCCCTTCAAACGGTGGTGACAACAGTGGAAACACTGGCTTGCTTGCTCCTTTCCAAAACCCAACCGTTGAATTCCAAGACGGTGTCCACTCTTGTACCGACTTCCCAGAAGGTCAAGGTGTGGTCCGTCTTGACTACCTCGGATTTGGTGGGTTCTCCGGTATTGAAAACTCAGACACCTCCACCGGTGGCCAATGCAGAGAAGGTTCTTACTGCTCTTACGCTTGTCAATCCGGTATGTCCAAAACCCAATGGCCTGAATCCCAACCAGCGAACGGTGTTTCTGTTGGTGGATTATTATGTAAGGGTGGCAAGTTGTACAGATCAAACAACAGATCTAAATTCCTTTGTGAATGGGGTATTGACAAGGCCTCTGTTCAAAACAACTTGAGCAAAAGTGTTTCCATTTGTAGAACTGATTACCCAGGTACTGAAAACATGGTTATCCCAACAATCGTTGGTGGTGGTAGCTCCTCCCCAATCACCGTTGTTGACCAAAGTACTTACTACACTTGGAGAGGTGGATCCACTTCTGCTCAATACTACGTCAACAATGCTGGTGTTTCTCAACATGACGGTTGTGTTTGGGGTACTCCAGGATCCGGTATCGGTAACTGGGCTCCTCTCAACTTTGGTGCCGGTTACGCTAACGGTATCGCCTACTTGTCTTTGATTCCAAACCCAAACAACCGTAGTCCTTTGAACTTTAACGTCAAGATTGTTGCCGACGGTGACTCCATCGTCAGTGGCTCTTGTGTCTACGAAAACGGTTCTTACAACGGTCACGGTAAGGATGGTTGTACCGTTGGTGTGACCAAGGGTAAAGCTAAATTTGTTTTGTATTAATAAGTTTGTTCGTTTGGTCTATGAGATTTCTTAAAGTGCCATTAGTTTTTACAATCAAGAATTATTTGTTATCAATGTGTAGTATGAATGTTTAGAAAATGTTAAGTAGGTGGATCGTTAAAGCTATTGGTTAAACGCCTCGATAGACATACTCGTTAAACATACTCATTAAACCTACTCATTAAACCTACTCATTAAACCTACTCATTAAACCTACTCATTAAACCTACTCATTAAACCTACTCATTAAACCTCGATGTCATTCCAGTGTTTGGAATGATGGGGAAATGCAGGGAATGACTGGGGAACGCAGGGATGTCAACAACAGGAATTTGATGACCCAAACAAAGCTGTTTAAAACGTTGCAAGAAGGAATGCAAACTGCGCCCATCCAGACATTGTATCACTTTTGTAGGGAATGACTAATTGATGCAGAATGGGTTATCCAGATGCGTGAGTTTGGTAGTGCTAGTGGGTAGTGTATTTGAAAGAGTTTAGTCAATTACAAATGTGTGAGCTTTAGAAGGAGAGGTTGATAAGGAAAACAATGCTACAATTATGTGATCTGGGTGACAAACTGAGGTGGAGGTGGCGTATAAAAACATGTGGATGACAAGTGAGTGTATGTGAACAAAACTGATCAAACACACCCATTACACTGATGAAACACACCAATTACACTGATCAAACACACCAATTACACTGATCAAACACACCAACACACCAACACACCATCACACCATCACACCATCACATCAACACACCAACACACCAACACACCATCACACCAACACACCATTACACCAACGCTGATTATACAAAAACGTGTATTAAAATTCAAGCTTGTGGCTCATCTGCAGCGTTTGCTGTCCCGTTGCTCACTTTAACAAAAATCTCCATTAAAAATGTTCAATATTAAAACTATCCAAGAAACCGTGAAGCAAAATTAAAAAGGCGTGATCGTTTGTGGATATTAACTTGTGATTCGCTGCAGCTAAAGCACGTTAAGTTATAAAGCATGTAAAGCTCATGTTCAACACAGTACTCTTATGACTCGCTTACCAATTGCTTAGCACTCACGTAGTGCTCACTTTTTCGCTTCGCACTCACTTTTTCGCTTCGCACTCACTTACCAATCATACTCACTTTTCAATCGTACGCACTTATCAATTGTACTCACTTTTATATCGTACTCACTTATCAATCGTACTCACTTTTCAATCGTACTCACTTTTCAATCGTACTCACTTAGTAGCTTATCATGAGCGAAGCGATTGATAAGCTATAGCTCATCAATCGCTTCGCTCATGATAAGCTATAGCTATGCCACCCAATCCCAAAATTTCTCCCAATAAGTATTCACCTCCTCAATTTCATACTCCTCATCCTCACCTCTAACCCCAGTATCAATATCACACTCATCCAAAGGAACAATAAAGGAAGCTTTAGTCCACCCACCAACACTAAACCCATTAAATATAAAGTGAAATATGATAAAACAAATGACAAATAAAATCACTGAAATATAAGCTGTGAAGAACTTTGTAGCGGTAAAGTCAAAAAAAGCAGAGTAACCCTGAATAAATACAAGGATAAAGATGGCTATTGCTGCATAGTAAGCATTATATGGCATAAACTTTGATTTGAAAGGGAGTTGATCTCTCAGCATACCTCTCAGTTTTAAGATATGCATGAATCTTATGTGAGAGATTGAAATCCAACCCCAAGCGATCAAACCGGAGGTTGCAATGATATTCAAGAACCAACCGAAAGCTTCATTACCATTATCACTTAAAACCAAGTAGCCCAAATTTCCAAACATGGCCGTGAATGCAACAGCCACGTAAGGAACTCCGTACTTGCTTGTCAATTTGAAAACTTTAGGAGCCACGCCGGCTTCTGCAAGACCGTATAAAATACGTGAACCACAATAAATATTCGAGTTTGCAGCCGATATGATTGTGGTAAGGATAACCGCATTAAAGATATCGGGAAAAATACGAGTTCCTGAATTTTGCATAGCCACAATAAACGGGGAAGTTGCAGTGTATGAACCAGAAACAGCACTTAATTTTTCATCATCATAAGGAATCAACAATCCAATAAAGAACATACAAAGCACGTAGAAGATCAAGATTCTGTACAACACTTTTCTGATTGCGCTTGGGACTGTTTTGGAAGGGTTTTTACTTTCACCAGCTGAGATCCCCACCAATTCACATCCTTGGAAGGTGAAAGCTGCCGAGATTAAAGATGTAAGCCAACCTAAAAACCGACCTGTATTAACGTCATCCACAAGAATCCCAGGACCCCAAGGACCCGGATTTCTCCAGTAACGGAAACCTACGGGACCAGTTGCACCGGCACCACAGACCATTATAAAAGCATACAAGATCCAAGCCACCACGGCAACCACCTTTATGCTTGCTATCCAAAATTCGATTTCACCATAATACTTTACAGGGAACATGTTGAATACGGTCAAGATTACAAAGAAAATGGCAATCCATGCTGCTATTGGAACAGCAAATGTCCAATATTGGATCACTTGACCAATAACACTCAATTCCAAGGCAAAAGTGATTGCCCAAGAGAACCAATAATTCCAGCCGTTTGCGGCACCCAAAGCTGGTGAGCACCATCTAGTGATGAATTGAGCAAAGGAGCCCGATACTGGGATATAAGTGGCCATTTCACCTAGTGATTGAGTGACCGAAAATACCAAGGTGGTCATAAAAAGGAACGAGATCAAGGAGGAGGCTGGTCCTGCATTAGCCAAGGTCATACCGGTGGAGATAAAGAGTCCGGTACCGATGGTTCCGCCAATGGCGATCATGGAGATGTGTCTGGCCTTTAAGGAACGTTTGACCGAGTTTGAGTCTGTACTATTGGAGGAACGCCAGGGGTGGATGGGTTCGTATGACTTTTGCATGGACCCCTGGGTGAGCTTTTCGCTGCTCTGAACCGTGATTCCAGTAGCTTGGTTCTTGTCTTCTCCAAACATTGTGTGGGTATAGTTTCACGGGATGACAGTTTTTTTTATGGGGCTCTATGGGTTTTTATGGTTTTTCCTTGCAGTGGAATTGAGGGGAGAAGAATGCCGTGCGAAGCGAACGCAGCGAACGCAGCGAACGTAGCGAACGTAGCGAACGCAGTGAGCGGAGTGAGCCGCGTGAGCTTGGTGAGGGGAGTAGCAAGGAAAACTAGGGAGCACACAAGAAAAGTGTCACTTTCTTAGGGAGCAGACAAGAAAAGTGTCACTTTCTTAGGGAGCAGACAAGAAAAGTGTCACTTTCTTAGGGAGCAGACAAGAAAAGTGTCAACTTGGGAGCCCATAGCCCATAAGGGACGGAAGTCGGAAGCTGCAAGTACATTTAGGAGGACAAAACCAATACAGGGTCTAGGGTCCAATGTTTTATGTGCAGGGTCCAAGGTGTAGGGTCCAAGGTGTAGGGTCCAAAGTATTCAATGTACAGGGTCTAGGGTCCAATGCACAAGTTTATTTTCACAATCAATTTTATATGTTCAGCTATAGACTTTGGTCGGGAGACATGTCGCCAAGAAATTGACGTGGAGGGTTGGAATGTCGCAGACTTACAAAGAGATAACGTAATTCTGAACACGGAATCAAATGTATTAGAGTTTTGGTAGATTAAAGAATATAAGAAAGAGATTATTTTTAGATTACAGAGATGAATTGTAAGCTACGCTATGTTCTCATACTACGCTCCGCATGCTTCGAAATCACCCTGCTTCACCATGCTTAACTATGCTTAACTATGCTTAACTATGCTCAACTATGCTTGACTGCTTGTCATAATACGCATGTCACGGCACGGCTTTACACGGAAACAGTAATTTCCGAAGCGCCTTAGCAATTTATCTTTTACAAGTGGCTTATTTAATGTCATCTAGGTTTATTTTTTACATTACGGATAGGGGGACCGACTTATGTAATCGCTTCTGGGGTATCAGACGTCATTTTTGGTGTCTGATATTATGAGTGATTAAGAGTGAGTTCTGTTGGTGGAGGTTGTTATCAAAGTTGGTTAGTAAGTGTTGGTTATTTAGTGGTGTTGATTAGCTAAGGAACAATCACTTGTTCGTTGTGCTCGTGTGCTCGTGTGCTCGTTTGTTGTGCTCGTTTGTTGTGCTCGTTCGTTGTCTCGTTCGTTGTCTCGTTCGTTACGCTCGCTTAATTCCTCGCATTACCCATTTTAACGCTCCCATATTGTTCGACATCGCTTACGCCATAGCTGACATCGCGTTAAATCCGACATTTCCTTCAGACACAAATATCTCCGACACAAATGTCCAAAAGTATTCACTCGTCTCCAGTCATCTCCAGTCATCCCCAGTCATCCCCAGTCATCCCCAGTCATCCTCAGTCATCCCCAGCCATCCCCAGCCATCTCCAATCCTCCCCACTCATCTCCAATCACCTTCAATTCCAATCTTTCTGATTCCAACCATATCAAAGTCCCCATACAAATGTCTTTTTTTGAGTATTTTTTTTAGAATTCTTTTTGTGCACTTGTCTTTTTGTCTAAACCCTGAAGTACAAAAAATAATAGACTTGCATGAGGCATCCAAACTCCAAAAAATACATTTAAATAATACACCGAAATAATACCATTTTTAAACACAAAATCCAACTAAGGTTTTGGTAAAAAAATTCATACCAATATAAATAGATCCATAGTCAGCCACTTTGTATTAAAGATGTTGATTAACCAATTTTCCGAGAATAGATTAATGTTGCAGATGAAAAACATGGAAAGCCACCCCTTTGGCAACTCAAACTTCTTAGAAACGCCCTTGCAAACACCTGAGATCCCATTTAATATAACATTTAACTCAGACTTTGAGAATCAGGAATCGCATACAGAAAAATCGTATACGGAAATCGACAAGGCTCGACATGACAATGATCAGAGATGTAGGACTTGGAGAAGGCAAACTCTTCCCAACCATTCGCATCAACCTTTGGATCATTATAACCCTCCCTTGGATCAATGGAATGACCCCACCCGAGCACCAATCACAGTCTCCAGAGAAATACCAAGAGAAATCTCTAGAGAGATCCCCAGAAATGTATCCACAGACCTCCCATTGCTGCGTAACATGTGCGTAGAGTTTCCCATGGAGGTTTCAAGACTGGGTAATTTTTTTAGGGACTTGTCAATGGAGATTCCCAGAGACTTGGATGGAATGAGAGAGGTTTGTATGGAGCGTGCTAAGTTTGGAAATAGTGGGAGTGGTCAAAATGGACAAAACGGACAAAATGGACAGAATGGAGAGAATGGTCAAAATGGTCACAATAATCAAAACGGTCACATTCATCATGGTCACATTAATAGTATTCATTTCACAAACACCCCTCATAATTCAACCCATCCAAATCACCTAATAAACCAAATCGATCGAAATGACCCCACGGTTCTCTCGTACGTGGACGCCACAGGTATGATGAACATAGAAATCCCCTCCGATATTGACGTGAACAAGTACCCCGACATGACCACACTCCTAAACTCAAACAGCAATATCGCATTACCACCTGTGGAAAGTCAGTTTGTGGACCACAAGCATTGCACCGTATGCGGCAAACGAATCACCCGGGACATGTCCCGACACATGCTTACTCATCAGCCCGAGCTGCGCTTCACCTGCAAGTTCTCCAAGGGCGTGTGTCCGCACAAGCTGGGCAAGTTCAATCGGCCCTACGACTTCAAAAAGCACTTGCTCAACCGGCACTTTCGCTTCGACGAGGCTTACGTCAAGCGCTTGCACAATTTGAGCAACAAGTTACATCATTGGGGCACCTGTCCTTGTGGTTTGAGGTTTATGGGACGAGACTGGTTGGTGCATATTCTTGATAGTGGGCAATGCCCATGTATTGAGAATGTAACCAGTGGTTGACCAGTGGGGTGCTTAAAGTTAATACTACCAAATCATTTACTGCAATAATCACGTCTTGGTTACGTCACAGCAGGTTTTGTCTTTCGTTTAAAAGGTATCGGGAGGTGATTCAATTGCGTTATCACTAAACGGTATCGCTATCTCTCGCTAATATATGTTGATGAATAATGTAATCGTGTAGACAAACATTTTCTCGATATTCACCTGAGATAGCTAATGATAAGCGATATACAAGTAGCCTCTAAAGAGTCGTACCGGAGTGATACGTTCACTCACAGATTCACTCACAAATTGTCTCCCAATCGCACTCCCAAATTCACTCATAAATTCTCTCCCAATCGCATTCCCAACCTCACTCACAAATTCACTCATAAACTCTTTCCCAATCTCACTCCCAATCTCACCCCCAATCTCACTCGCTTCGCTCGTGAGACAGTGACTCCGTGACTCAATAAACTCTAATTCAAAACACTCACTCCTCCCTCGTTGGTCATGCTCACTTTGTGATCACAGCATTTAGCAGCTGTGCAGCGTTTCAGGTTAAATGTAACCACGGCAATACGGCGTGGAGAAGAATTCATTTCCATCTTCTAGAACATAGCATGATTTTCGGATAAGTAAATCCTTCAAGTCCAAATGATAAGCCACCACAAGGCGTTTTTGCACCAGACTGGTACTCAACACGTTGTTTCAAACTGCCTTCTTTTGAGCTCTTCCAACATGAATTTTGAGCTCTGTCAAATGTAATGTTCTCTTTTCTTTGAATTTCCTTTGCTTTTGCTCTTGCGTTCTTCTCTTTGAGTTCTCTTTAAAGTGTCTGTTGATTGTGGTCTTGCACATAGTATCAAGCACATCCTGCATATGGAAGGTTGGATCGGAAAAGTCCGGAATCCAACCGATGTAGATAATTGAGTTGAAACCATAAGAAGTCATTTGATTAAGCTACCCCATGTTGTGTTTTTCCAACGTTGTGTTTTGCCCATGTTGTGTTTTTCCCATGCTCTGTTTCTTAATTAAAATACTCCCCTTGCTGCTTCCGTATCTCGCTTGGCTTGGTGCACCCAACGGCCCGCTACTCGGCCTGGTTCCGAGCATTGGCTGGAAGAAGAAGGAGCCCTGGCCGAATTGTACTAACGGTAAGCCCGTAGCGATAACGGAAAGCCCTAGCGGTAAGACAAATGTAGCGGAGTTATCACCTGTGTGAATTTTCAATCAGGAATCGAGCAAAAGCGATCAAAAGCAAACAAAAGCGAGCGAATCAAGCGGATATGCCCAATGAATTATTAATTTTGAAGATACTTTATAGATGAGCTCAATTTAGTTCAATCAACTTGGATAAAGCTGTTTGGTTGTATCATGCAATAAAGCGTCACCGAACCATCACCGAACCATCACCATCACCATAAAGCGTCACCGAACCATCACCGAACCATCACCATCACCATCACCATAACGCTCGCTCAAGCGTCACCAAACCATCACCATCACCATAACGCTCGCTCAAGCATCCTCTCCAAACCATACCAGCCCCACTTCTTACCGTTTAGGAACTCTTTTTTGTCTGTTGAATCATATAGGAGATGACAAAATGCACGTATCTGCACGTCGCAGCACTGCTCGCTTAATGGCCCTCCAAACAACAACTCCAGATGGCGTGATTACGCCATTGGTGAGGTTTTGCAAGTCACAAGTGGGCCACACAGCAAGTCTCACAGCAGGCAATGATTAATGTATTTTCTCGGAGTTATAACTTGTCTGAATGGCGTTACTATTGATATCAATCTTTTGAAATTGCGGAAGCATGTATCATCTTTTTTCTTTTGGCCTGGAGTTGCGTGATTGTCTGTTTCAGTTACTGTTTGCCATTTCGTTCCATTCTTGATCAGCAGTGTCTGTTACGATTCCTCTCATGATTCAATCGATTTTCGTACTTTTCGTCGTTTCTTGTGTTGCAACTATAAATACTTTAAAATTTGGTCCAAAAGCTTCACTCAAGACTGTCATATACAACCAACTACTCATGATTGTCTTGAGCTATGTCAAATTGTAAGCGGTATATAGTTTGATATAGTCGCTGCCTGGTAAGCTGCAACGATATATGAAGCTTAGTAAGTAGTTTATGAAGCTAAGTCATGATAATTCAATCAATAAATTCAATCAGTACACCCATTATGATTGACAAATGTCTATTGTTCCGATTGTCTTATTATTGAGAATCTTGATGATTAAATACAATTCTTTATGATCTTTGAGAAACATGTAACTTGGTTGTTCATCACTTTTGAGAAATATGTAACTTGGTTCTATTGTAACCTGTTCCATTTTATGTTCCATGTAATATTTAATGAATCATATCATACAATACTCTACATCTGCTTCATTTCACATTTCTATGCATCTGTCTCTTGCCAAATTCCACATCCTCACATTCACCATCCACTTGTATCACACCCTCACATTCACCATCAACTTATACCACACCCTCACATTCACCATCCACTTATACCACACGCTACACTCGCCACTTGACTGCCCTCTGTGTTTAGCTGCCAATGCATAAATGTAACGTGATTGTATCACTTTTGAGGCACAAAGTCTTTGTTGGTTTTCTTCAATTCCACCGAGCTGATACGTATGATATCATTGGTGAGGATTGGTGATTTATGTTTTTGAAGGTGAATGATATGTAATGTGTTGGTAGTTTATAGTTGTTATACTTGTTGGTGATATCTTGAAAGGAAATTCACAAAATCAATAAGGTTTGATTAATGCTTGTCCCGATATTACCCTGTAGTGATATCATGGTTTTTATCTTTAGAAGTTAGGATCTTATGATTGATCAGATCTTAATGAAAGTGTATAGCGATTTTCAAACGGTTGTCAGGCGGTAACGTCATACTAACATAGCAAACGGTAACCTCATACTATGGCTTATGCTATTGTCATGCAAAGGAAACTGCTTATGCTATTTTCATAACAAGACCTTATGGTCCAAACGCTAATCAATCTCCTAATAATCTTCATAACTGCTCAGCGTCACCCTAATTATAACCAGCAATACTTTACCAACCACAAAGAATAGCGTAAAGAACCACAAAGTATTTACGACACCACAAAGAATTTACGGTCTGCAAGCGCTCACAAAAGCAATCGCTATTCCGATAGCATACTGCAAAGACATGGTGTCTAGTCAAAAATGTACGACAAAGTTCAATGTAGATGCTAGAATAAGCTTGTAATACAATCAGACTAAGATATCAAAGTAGTATCATCTAAAAGCAATGCTGGGGGTCGCCCGGGGTGGCGGGTGGATGTTAGGGGTCCAGTCGCCAAGTCTCGCTAGAGGCTTGTTTTGGCTAGGGTCCAGCCGGTACTCTAGCGAGACTTACCTCGCTAATTCACCTACGCAAATTCCCCACCAAATCATTCTTGGCAACAAATTTTCATCAAGACCCTTTATGAATGATGCCCACAAAACACTCTCGCCAAGTGGACATGAACGCTCCCGACACCAGCATCTCCCTACCGACCTTCACAGGGTCTGAGCACGGTCTCCACAATCTTCACGGAGCTGGACTCGACGCGTACTGGCATCCCCCTGAAGGAGCTCACCACAACATAACTACCAACGGCAACAGCTTTGGTAACCACACAAACAACACATACCAAAATCCAAAAAGACTAGCCCCAACGCCGGTCTCGCCAGCAATGACGGTTTTCACACCAGACAACGCCCCGGAAGCCTTTGACTACTTTAGCTACCTGAGCAGGAGCGTCCCCCTGCTGAGCATCGAAACAAGCTACTACCAGAACAAGCCAGCCAACCCAACTCACTTGGCCAAGGAGTTGGATCCAGATACTTCTTTCTTGGCCAAGCGTCGTGTGAGACCAAAGTATCAAAGATCCAGTCTGGGGGTATCTAAAAAACAAACTGAGTACTTGGATGAGTCCCAAAGGATGGCTGCTGGCAGCCGTCCCTCGCGTGGTGGGCGTCCTTTCTTTATTAATTTGAATGACTTGGAGCCAAAAGTTAACTTGGTTGCTTCCCCTAGTCCAAGCCATACAAATGGGGCACTACCTCATGGTGAAGGTTACATGGTTTCTTCTAATATAAAGAGTTTATCAACTTCTAATACAATGACGAACTCAGCATCTTCTAGTGGTGAATATAATCAAAATTTTACAGCATCTAACCAGCAGACATCATCACAGCAAAGTCATCAAAATCATCAAAATCATCAAAGTCATCAAAGTCATCACACTAATCATAATCATCAAAATCATCATAATCATCAAATCCATACCCAATGGAGCGAAAATACTTGGAATGGAACCTCCCAAACAGACAATAGCGACATCCGTGACATCCCCAAAAGAAAAGATCGTGAAACGTGGACAGGAGCACCAAACTCATGGGGAACTCCCAACTTGAAGCTTTGGAACATGGCCGGAACTCCCTCCTGGAATAACAACGCCATTGACACCCCCACATGGAATATGGACAATCTCACCCCACTGGTTAATCCTCCAACTAACGACTATTTTGCCATGAAAAGCAACAGCCAAGAAGAAGATCTCTTTACGCTAAGCTTTGAAAAGCGCGACTTCTCCCCCCAAATCTCCAACGGGCTCTCGTTGTTGCCGGAAATGGCCTTGCCGGAAATGTCTCTTTCCGAAATGATGCCCCATGACATTACTGCGTTTCCAAATGTCCAAATTAATGCAATGAACAGCCAAGGTGTGATGGAGACTCTTGAGGATGAAGGAGATAACTCGGGGGTGAATAATTTCCTGGTGAATAACCCGAGGGTCAATCACTCGAGGGTCAACACTCTGGAGAGTAATTTCCTGACGAATAACCCTATGGTGAGCAACTTACCGGTGAATAACCCTCTGGCAAACAATTTTCTGGCGAGCAACTTCCTGGTGAATAACCCTCTGGCAAACAATTTCCTGGCGAACAATTACCTGGTGAATAACCCCCTTGTCAGCATACCAGACATCCCCACAAACATGTCAGATATGCTGAACTTATCGGAAAGACGCATGGGTGTGAGTGAAATAGACGTTGTGGATGGACGGATAAATACCATGAATATCCCGGCGAATCTCGTACCTGAAAGGCACGCGGATGCGGTCAAAGGCAATGATAGACGAATGGCGGTGACCGAAATGCCCAATATGGAACGCACGCAATCACCCAAACCGGAAAACAAAACCAAATCCGAAGATGGTAAGGGCACCGAAGCAGATGAAGAACGCAGATCCAAAAAGAAAAACAAAGGCACCGTATGCCTCGTGTGCGACAAGTACATCAGCCGAGATATCTCCAGACACATGCGTACGCACGATGACGTGGGACGGTTTCAATGCGTATACCCAAAGTCAATGTGTAATCACAAGACGCAAAACTTCAACCGGCCTTACGACTACAAAAAGCATTTGCTTCATTTCCATTTCCAGTTTGATAACCCAAGGGCAAAAACTGCCCACACACTTACAGACAAGCTTCCCGTGCCGGGAACGTGCTTGGCTTGCGGGGAGCATTTCGCAATGGCAAGTACCTGGTTGGATGACCATGTGATTACCAACAAGGTTTCACGGTGTAGATATGTGCAGCATGATGTGAGTTTTGATGAATGAACAAACAAACGAGCGGAGCGAGTTTGATGAGTTTAGCGGTTCAACGATGCTAAACTAGCGTAGCGATATGAGTTTAGCGGTTCAATGTCTTCAAACTAGCGGAGCGATATGAGTTTAGCAGTTCAATGAGTTCAAACTAGCAAGCTTGATGAGCTCAAATTAGCGATTTTGACGGGTTTAGTCAGCTCGATGAACTCAAACTACAGAGGTTAGGTTTTCGGAAAACAAAATAACCTTGAGGGAATAAACAAAATGACTAAGTATAACAACTAAAGGATATTTATCGCGATCACTTGGCTTGAACTCGCAGTTGCATACTATAGGACACTATTCGTGATCTCAAGACACTTTGGACACTCTATATATGTTTTCAATTAAATGTGAAGATGGTTTTCCAGTGTAGCAAAAAAAGTGAAAGATGTATTGAAATGACTATTGGTGAGGATGACAAATCAAATGTAGCTTATGAATTGATTTGGTCATGACTTAGAAATGGGATCAATGTTTTTGATCACTTTATCAATATCTATAATTTTGTGTTATTCAGTCATTACTCGCTTCGCAAGCCATTTCACCAATAACTAAATAGTGACTATAGCAATTGGATTGATAAGAGATTAAGGTAATGATACATGAGGTTTATGTATAAGTCAAAGTTGTTTTGTTTAATGTGTATCATCTTGAGTGGGTGCGAAATGAACGTTGAATGCACAAATGCAAGATGATGATAGTTTTCACAGGGCAACAAAGGTGGGGATATGTAGGATAAAAGTTGACAGAGAGGTTGGAATGACTATTAATGCTGGAAAGAATGTGCATAGAGGAAGTGAAAGGACGTGAAAGGAGTGAATATAAGAATATAAGTGAAGCATATACCAATGAATATACCAATAAATATACCAATGAATATACCAATGATTACACCAATGAACATACCAATGAACGCACCAAAGTATACAACAAATAACACCCCAACGAACAAACTAACGAACACACTAACTTACACACTAACTTACACACCAAAGACCAACAAATATCCAATATTCCTCAAAACTGCCTCAACCGTTGAGTGTACAATTTCTGCGCACAAATCAAACCCAAAAGGAATATTTATTTGCGCAAGATCCATGAGACTATAAAAGTGATCGGTACGCCCAAGTTTAAAGGAAAAAGCCAAAAATGTCCCATCACGGAGGAAATGATGCTCCGATCCCCATGAGCATGTTGAATATGACACATACCAAGCATATGGCCATGGATATGCACATGTTCTTCACCAACGATTTCAAAGGGTATCCTGTACTTTTCGAGAATTTGATAGCAGATACTAAGATCCAAGTATTTGGTTTATTCTGTCTCTTCTTCTTCCTTGCCTTTGCCGCTAGAGGATTTGAGTTTGCAAAGCTCTACTTGCAAAAGAAGGCCTGGGTTCACGATTCCCATGTGTATGGTCAGACAGACTCCTCAGACAGAAGTTCAGATTACAGTCACAACTCCATAGACAAGTTTAGAGATGTCACCTTTGACAGATCCGACACCAAGGTACCTCGCCAAAAGTCCTCCGAACCGCTTGCTACTCGTTTGTTTAAGGACGCTATCTTGTTGGTGTTGTGCTTCTTGCCTGACTTGTTGGGGTATTCCTTGATGTTGGTGGCCATGACTTATACTGTGGCTTATTTCTTTGCCGTGGTTTTGGGCTCAGCAATTGGGAGGTTTTTCTTTGAAAAGGCTGCTGTTAGATTACAAATTGAAGCAAACGGTGCTTTTTCTAGACATTGTTAGGAGGTTTGTCATAAGGTTGTATTTTACCACGAGTCACAGAGTTTTTTATGTGGTCTTGTTAACGATGTGATGATGAGTTATGTCACTACGGATTTGTTAATTTAGTGTAGATGTATTAACCATTGGTTTGGTTTTTTATTTATTAAAAAAATAGCAATACTGGACTGTAGTGCCACTTTGAATGGTTTGTTGGTTTGATTTCATCTAAGCCATCTTCAAATTTCAATGAGGGTTTTTGGTGCTAGAAAAAAGATAACCCGATACGGGGATCGAACCCGTAACCTTTTGATGTCTATGATAAGAGTCAAATGCTCTACCGATTGAGCTAACCAGGTTTTTATTGGTGAATAATTTTGGTGGTCTTTTATGAAGAGCTTAATGGATTGAATATGAGTGACCGACTGCCTTTTACCACAATAACGTTACAAACTTACAAGCTCAAATTCACTACTCACTCATTCACTTTGCTCGTTTTCAGTGGAGATGTGTTTAGGCAAGACCGAAGTCAAGACATTACGACCTGTCAATTTGAGTGGATTTCTGGTTTGTTGCTTACAGGCAACTACATACTAATTTCACACCAATATCATTGGATCAAATGAGCTCATAGTTTGCCATATGAACGCATATATTGTTTGATTTTACACCCTATGGGCTCGTAAATTGTCTATTTTTATATAAAAATTATGCATTCTTTCTTGAAAGTGATCATGAGACGACACTTGGACAACACTTAACACTTGTACAACACTTGTACAACACTTAACACTTGCACACCTCCTAACATTATCATTTCATATCATTAATCTTCTTTATCAAATCAGCATACTTTGTTCTGTTAAATTGAGACCCTCCACCAGCCAACTTCTCACTATAAACCATTCTTGCAATGTTCTTATAATCGTCAGGCGAATACTCCATCTTCTTCACAGCATTCACAAAGTTAAACTCATTCAATGTGAATAACTCAAAGTATGCTGAAGCCTTTGTAAAATCAACACTTTCGGGATTTTTAACAATATTACGCAGCATTTGTTGCAAAGTATAGATGTTCAATAAAATTCTTTTGATACCATTTGCGTTAACAACTTTAATAAAACGCAGTCCACGAATCATAACTTCATTCAAAAACTCCGCAATTCCGCAAAACACCCCTTCACGTTCATTGGCACTTAAAAATTTGGTTAATTTATTGTCAATGTGGAACACTTCCTTATTGAGTGATGCAATGTATTGGTCAGCATCTCCAGGCTCAGTGAAGGGTGTCCAGTCAGTTTGAGAAAATGACTTGGTGATGTAATATATGGATTTACATCTGGCATCATACCGGAGTGCAAGCAATGTATGATCTTTGATGAGATCGAATCTGGCAACAATCGCATCAAAAGTCACGATTTTGTCATCGGTAAGAGCCAAGTAAATGTTTTGTTGTAAAATATCGTTGGTGGAAGCTGTTACCGCAATGATTGAGCGGCCGTTTTCCAAAAACGACCAATCATCACGAAGCTTGTCTATTTTCAGCGAATGTGATGAGTTGGATTTGGAAACTTTTTTGACCAAAGGCAACCATGCTGAGATCCAACTGGCTGTTAAAAAGAGATAACAAACTTGGTTGAAGGACTCATGGTCGAGGAAATCATCTTTATTGAGTGTTTTTAAATTGGATAATCCAATCATAGACTCCACTTCCTTAGCTACAGAAGCTTTTTCAAACAGCACTATAATGCTTTTACTCACTTTAGAGAGCTCATTGTCAAGAATCCAAGCACTAATTTGAGGAACAGGCTTGGTACCACTTTCATCCTCAACACTTAGTAAGTCCTTATGGAAGGCCATGTAAACATTCAGAAACTTGTCCACGAGATCAAGCGTTGTTGAAGAGATGGCATCTCGGTACAAAATACCGGTGTTTAAGATCAGACAAACGTTCAAAAACAACCTTTTGAAATCAAGGGCATTCTGATAAATGACAGTGGATTTATTTGAGTTGTCAAACAAGGGAATCAAATCGAGCTTCATCTGGTCCGGTCCACCTACAAACTGCCGGAACAGCACACTCAAGCTATCTTCAACGTAGCTCAGGAAAATACGCATAAAGTCTTCAAAGAAGGAGAGCGAGGTGGGAACAATAGATTGGGCCCCAGCCACAAATACCAATAAGTGCTCCAAAATAAAGCGCATATTGAAGAGGTTACGAGGTACCAAAACTTCCACCTGGGCGTTGAAACGTTCGCTCTTGATGTACGGACTGCGCAGGGCAGGGTCGTACAAGTCGCTTTTGAAGGCATCCAGCAAAACGAACCCAGGGAACATTTCCTGAAGCTTCAACTGAAGGTCCTCAGGAGATTTGGAGGACTGCATAACCTGGACATCTTCAAAACGGAAAACCTCCTTTTTGCGTAGAACCTCGTTGATTTTGGAGTTTTGGGGAATGGTGGTTTCTGGAATATGCGAATCGTGAATGTAGGAAAGTACAAACGATTTGAGTTCCTTGGTGAGAATTTCCCACACGTCCTTGGATGGCTGGTTTTGTCCGGTCAATTGCCCCACAATCTCACCCACCACGGTGTGACGTTGGAGAACTGCCAAGGCCTTGACAAACACGCTGCCAAAGAGATCCTGAAGAATGCTGATCAGGGTGTCGCTGAAAGTGTTGTTCCAGAGGTCTCCCAGAAGGTCCACGTGCATTTTCAGGAGCTTGGTTAAGGCCAGGGTGTTTTTTGTTTTAACCTCCTCTATGCTTCTATTGATTAAACCATGGAGCTCTGATTGGGTGCTTGATGCGAGGATTTCAACCAACTGGTTGAGCCTGTTGAGACGCGAGGCCGTACGCAACAAGAGGTACATGTAGTGGTACCACTCATTCAGCATGGAGTGCTCCAAGAGAATAGAATAGTACACCCCCTCACGCAGCTCGACAAAGTGAGAATGGAGCTTGGCAAGTTGGGTGCTGAGAAACTGCTCTGTAGGCTTTGTAAACACCTCGGCAACCTCGGTCAAGTCGAGGTTGGCTGAGTTGAAAATGTACTGCTCGAGAGTAGTCAGAGCTATGAGTTGCTGGAACAGAGCCAAGTTGGGGTCGTTGCTAGTGAGAATGTTTTGCCAGTTTGTTGCATTTTTTGCAGAGTTTTTCATGTAGATTTCGTTTTGAAGTTCATCAACAATAGTATCAAAAAGGGTATTACTTTGTAATTCCAAGTATGTTTGAATGGATGCCATTGCAGGTAAGGACCATAAATTGTATTTGGCAGCCAATTCATAACCATTTGCAATTACGTCGTATACGGTGTGAATTTCTTTCTCCAAAATCAATTGTTCAACCTTGTCTGGGATGCCTGTTAAGTCTGCTATAGCGTCCAAGATTTCCACCATATCCTGAAATCTTGCTGAAGTTTGGCTTAGTTCATTTAGTTGATCCAGCCTATCGTGGATGTCTTTGCTTGTTGCTTCAAGCATTTCTTTGATAGCTATAGAGTCTTCTTCAGACTCTTGAAGGGTTGTAAGAAGTTGATGGTATGATCCGATGGAATGATTGAAGAGTTCATGATGTTCATTTACCACTCTTCTAAGTGCTTGTTTGGTTTGTAATTTAAAGCTGTTGAATTCGGGAACACGGTATGCCAACCCCACGGACGAATCATCTAGAAGCCCAACAGCCATCTCGATGGGGTTTGAAGCTTCGAGGATCTGTGGCCAATCGTATTTGATTGAATTAAGAACATCTCGAAGGGAATTGATTGATGGGTCGTTGTTGAGGGATTGTCGGGACATTGTGCGTACGTACGAGCGATCGAGTGCGTACAATTCGTGTGCGACAAGAACCTACGAGCGAACCGAGTGCGTACAATATTATTCCATACATAACTATTCAAAATGATAGCTACATTTGATTCGATTGTGCTTTGAATTTCGAGTCTATTGTTTGTAAAGGAGTTATTTTATTTACTGTAGTTTCGTATGTATTGTAATTTTCATTTTACTGTAGTTGATTGGGATCACTTTGGAATTCAACATCACCCGGAAACGATTCCATGAGACCATCAATCAATTCACAAAGATTCATTTACTCATTCGTAGACTCAGAGCTAATGAAAGTAATCAAGAAAAGTATTCTGTGAAAAGTAATCGAATAGTGATCGAATATTAATCTGTGAGTAATCTGTGAATGGTACTTTTCAAAAAATCTACGAGTTGAATACTCAATGCATGAGCTAACTGCTGATCCACTTGTTTCATATTATTGATCCAGTGCTGTAATTTAATGGAGGTTGGCTGCACCGCACGGCTGTGATTAGGCTTCTATAAATATAACAAAGAAATGTTGAATATTGAATATGTGAAATTTCAAGATTCATACAAACGGATTTATACTCAAGGTTTTATCAAAATACTCATCAATGATTATGCCAAGTTGCTATGCGTAGTGGTTTTTAGTTTTCAAGGGCTCTCTCATGTTGTACAACACATTACTGGGACGATAATAATTTCGTCATATCAATAAGCTAGGCAATCTCATAAATCGATCTCAAAAATCTCATAAGTTGATCTCACAAACCGATCTGACAAATGTATCATAAGTTGATCTTACAAATCCTTAAAATCTCTCACTTAATATCCATACAATCATCATAAATCTCACCAACATCTAACAATCTTATCTTCCTAAAACTCTCAATCAAAATACATCAATTCTTGGGCATGCTCGATGCTGACTGAAAATGTGTTTCAGATACAAAGTATACGTGAGCACCCATTTTCGTTTATTAGGCTGTTACGAATACTCACAGTTTTCATGATCCCCATTCTTCTCCTGGTATGATCATTGTAATCTTGTTTCAAATGATTTGCATCCAAATCACCCATAAACATCTAGCACACAACCTAAATCGAACAAACAAACTATGTGATTTCCGTTCATCTCGCCAAATACTCGCTTCCAATTAGTCTGGTTTGTATCACTCAGAAACTAACCGGTTTAAAAATATACATGTCAACGCTATATGTGATCTAGCCAGCATGATGCTCCACGCCAGCTTGGCCTCAATACCGTAGCCACCAAAATATCACCATCATGTGAAATGGTAATGTCCAATCGTGTGGGACTTTTGCTTGGCTGAGTTCAAACAGCTTCCAGTCATGATGCGAAAAAGTGCTAGTTGTGGAGACAAGATATAAAAAGAATAGGATTTACATATAAAGTAGAACAATCACTATCAATTCGCTATTCGTAAATCAAGCCACTTGAGCTTCAAAATCAAGATCTATAGCTTATCGTTTAAGTTTAATCAAAGCAGGACCAGTAAAAGCAGAATGCCAATTTTAAATGTAATGTAAGATTTCAATACGCCTTATTGAACACGCCATATTGAACACGCCTCATTCAGTTGAATATCCACCATATCGTGGGAAACGTAAAAGTCTTATTAGTTATTTTGGTCCCAAATGTATGCATTTTATCAGGTGCGTAAACTTGAGACCAAAAGGCCAAACTGTCTGGCCTTTACAGGTGGTTCCATTAAGAGTGATTGACGTTTTTATAATTCAAACCTCACATTCGCAACGTCAGAATGTGTATTTTGTTCATATTCGTTGTTTCATTATACGATCCGTAGGTTTCCAAAGGTGATTGTTTCACAAACGGTTATATACATTGAATCACGAATTCATTTAATAAAGGTGATTGTAATGAAATCGTGAAATCATCAGTAGTCAAATCAGCATCGTCAAATCATCAGAGTCAAATCAGCATGGTCAAATCAGCAGAGTCAAATCATTAATAATTACGATCAATACCAATTCACACTCGCTTCGCTCGTTCCAGTAACGCGAACTGGAAACAAAATTAATATGACAATGGTATGAAAGAAATCATCTATCTCTCGGACGATACAGAACACTCCAACATCATTGAAATGTACGTAAATACAACACTTGCAAGACCAACTAACCGCCAGCGTGAGCTCAGACCATGTCACACCTCGGAAGACATCGCAATTCGACTCGTCCAGTCCCGTTATCGCGTTAAGCCAACTCAACTCGAATAAGGATCCCAAGGGTCAAGAAAATGGTGATACAAGTCAGGTGGACTCCAGAAGTGATGAAGAAAATGGCGATCCAAGTCAGGTGGACTCAAGAAGTGACCAAGAAAATGGTGAAACATATAAGGTGAATACAGGAAATGATTATTTTCATACAAGCAGATATAACCATCAAAATGATGATCAAAGTACAAGCAATCCTAAAAGTGACAGCCCTTCAAGCAACTACCCCATAAATAAATTACCCACAAGTGACAACCCTACGAGTAAATCACCCACAAGTGACGACCCTATGAGTAAATCACCCCCAAGTAGTCAAAGCTATAACCAAAATAGCCATGTCCTGGCAGACATTAATCACACAGCAAGAAGCAATCTACAATCAAGTCCAAGAAGAGAGCTTTTCTTACATTCAAGCCCAACCACAAAGGATCCCATCCAGGAGCTTCTTGAGTCAAGCAAGTCTAGCTCGAAAAGTATTCAAACGTATGAATCCAGTCCTTTGAAAGGCCTGGCGGAAATTATCGAAGTGAGCTCGTCCAATGACTCTGATAGTGAAGCTGTTTCGCAATCAAGCCCAGTTCAAAAGGTGAATGGTGATGACGGGGTGTCTGTTGGTGTGCATGATATCAACCATGCAGATATATATGATGATATTGATCAAGGGGATGTATATGATCAAGGGGATGTATATGATCAAGGGGATGTATATGATATTGATCAAGGAGATGTATATGATGATATCAATCATGGAAATGTGCACGATATCAATCATGGAAATGTGCACGATATCAATCATGTAGATTTATATGATGATATCGATCAAGGAGATGTATATGATGATATCAACCATGCAGATCTATATGATGATATCGATCATGGTGATCTTTTTGATATCAATGAAAACCAACAAAACTCACCAAACGCAGCAAACCAAAACTTTACAATCAATGGCCGCGATGCCAAATTATTTGTCAGCTCGTCCCAAAGCGAACTGATTGATGAAATTAGCACATTCCATAGTGACAAACAAGCCAACTTACAAACCAAGGGCTTAACCACCAACCAGCACACTGACAGCTTAGATATCGCAGGGTCGTACCACACCGATAGCTTGAAACATATCCCAAAGGCCCAAAAACAAGTCAGTGTTGAAAGTATCGATGATCCGTCATTTTCGTACACCAAAGGATTGTCACAGGTGAGCACCCAACCGGGAAATGTGATGGATATACAAAACTGGCTTTCGGATGACGACAGCATCGACGTGGCAGAACCTGTATTGCCGTCCAAAACTAAAGCTACGAAACGAGGACCCAAAAAACTCACTCATGCCAGTCTGACGTACGAGTACACTGCACGTGAGCTTCGGGAAGCAAACAAAGTGACCAGAAAACGTCCCGAGCTTCTCGGAGAAATGGTTCTCAAGGTGGCCTCGTGTCTCGGATTGGACTCGGAGTACTTGAAGGAAAAGTTTAGCGAATCCAACGTTGAGACGTTCTTGTGTGATATTCCTATTATTTACTGGGAGCGGAAGGCCAAGTCCATTTACATCAAGCTGTCGGACACGTTCATACCCACAAACCCGTATCGGCGTGTGGAGTCCAATATAGTGTTGTGGTACAGTCCGGAGCAATACGTGGAGCTAGCCAGAGATCTGTCACTGACGGAAAAAGGTGATGGAGAAAACTCGGCTGGCCAGAGTGATACGAATCAACACGAAACTTGTCGCCGGAAAATGTTTAAAGAAATCGAAACGGCAAGACATATTCTCCGGAACAAACTCTCTACGGATCCGAACCAGAATGCATTCTCGGAAGAGGAATCAGAATCCCTTCCCGTGATTGTGGTAATCCAAGGGTGGGATAAATTTGTACAAAAAATACGAAACATCGAAAACAAAAAATACCGGCAGCTCGTCATGGAAAGCGACCCGCTGTATCAGGCCAAGAAACGCCGGAGGAAACCGCAGCCGGAGCCAGAGGTGCTAATCTCGTTGGAGGAGGCTGAAGTTTTGATCACACAGTCGCAGTTCGAATTGGAAGTGAACGTTTTCCCGGTTCGTGGAGAGCAAGAGGGTATCGACTGGCTTGTCACCTTTACGGTAACCATCGCCAATGGATGGTACGATAAGTACATACGTCACGAGTCGGTTGCCAACTTGGGCTATGTCAAGTCGGGACAAGACCACTTTTCCACAATGGTACAGTCTTTGCGCCAGTTCCGAATGGTGACCGAACAAAAGGCACAGCGTGTGTGTACTGTATGGAAGACGATGTATCAGATCTTTAACGAGTTTGAGAGGAAGGGGACGTTGGGCAAGGATTCCGAGGGTAAGAATTTTCTTCCTCCGTCTGCAGACGTGGCCATGAGGCGTGCTTTTTGCTCTATGGATCCCGAAGAGGTGATATTTGATTAGTATGGCAACGAACGAGCGAAGCGAGTGAGTGAGTGAGTGAGTGTATGAGTGTATGAGTGAGTGTATGAGTGAGTATATGAGTGAGTATATGAGTGAGTATATGAGTGAGTATATGAGTGAGTATATGAGTGAGTATATGAGTGTATGAGTGAGTTTATGGGTGAATGAGTACGGGTCTTTAGAGGTTAGTTCCAGTATTATAATATTAAACGTTACTCAACTATCTCGCCATCCACGAAACTTACGAGTATATAATCATAACTTTCGTGTGATGGTGGTATGAGTGATGTGACTGACGGTGTGATTGAGTAGAATAAAAATTATGATGAGACTAAGCTGACATCATATTCGCTGCAAAATTGCAAAAAGACTCGATCATGAGCATGTATTATGAGTAGCAAGAATACATCATAATCGTTGATATCTTTAGGCCCTGAATCTTTGAGATTTTTATGTAAAGAATGTTTTACTTAATGATAATTATACATATACTATTACTATATTGCGATCCTAAGTATTGTTGAGAGATGTTTCTGTGACTCTAGTGAGTCTCAGCATAGGCAATATCAAAGATGGTGATTTTATCAAAGGTAGCTCTTATCGTGCTAGCGTGGCTTTGTTATCCAGAATAGGTTCTTTGTATAGATGATGCCTTTTTTGAGTAGCTCGTAAAACTAACCCTCAAAGTATGTTCAAGTGAACTTCACCCTCTAGGCTATTGCCTTTTTTGCACTTTCCCAATCATCAGCCGAGATTCTCTCTTTCAAAGGCTCCACATCATTCAACCCACGGGTCAAATTTTGGGTTTCTAAATCTGTAAACTTAAAGCCGAGCTCGTGCAAAGTACAAATAATGTTAAAGACCTTGTCTACACAACCTGGATGACCATCTGGAGTCAAAATAGAATTCAAGTACTCCACCAACTTGATTTCGTGAATATGCTTTTGCTTAACATCATTGATCCCTGTGGAGATGATAGCAGATATCAACAGCAAAAGACGCAAGTTGATTTTTGTGTCTAAAACGTTACCCAAGGATGGGAAAATGGACCATCCCGAGCATGCTTCGAACTTTTGATATCCTTCGTCAAAATTACGGATCAAGCAAGAGAGGGCAAAAACACATTTGAGGACGAGCTGAGGGTTGGAGATGTCTTTGCTTAATTCAACCAAGTACTCTACACCGTTTGGATGTTTTAAGAATGCTTCCTGAGACTTTGGGTTGTTCTGGACTGCGATTCCAATAATCAGCGCAGCGTAGATACGTAAGGACAAGGGCACGGAAGGTTGCAATTGAGCAATGATTGGCTGCCATAACTTGAGGTTTTCGATGTTGTTTGCATTATCGAGGTTTTCAATAAGCATTTCGAAGTTGTCGAATGCAATCTCCTTTGCTTCGAGTTCTGCCTCGGGGTTGGTTACCACGATCATGGCTTGTGTCATGAGTGTAGGCTCGTCGGGACCCCCGAAGAGTTTCTCGAGCATTTTGAGGTCGGGAGCTCCGATCTTTTCTATGGCTTCTTTATCTCCGGTTTGTTGGGCTATAGACCATGCTAATACTTTATCCATTATGGTTAAGAATAAGATGAGCAAATTTGTTAGCGTAATTTGCGGGAGTAATTTGCGAGCGAAGCGAGTAAATTTGTGACCTAGCGACTGAGTTTACCAGTAAATTTGCGAGCGTAGCGAGTAAAGTTGAGAATCTAGCAAGCGTAGCGACTGAGTTTCAGGAGGTGATGCAGTTATGATGAAGAGAATATATAGTACAAACAATAATGGGATTTATGTAATTAGGCATGATTGGTGAATATGTTATTTGAGATGGTCTTGATGTACTTATCAACCTCTGTCATAAATGATTCCAGGTCTTAGTTGTAAAGATGGTTAAAATATGATCAGGTATCGAGAGATGATAAAGATAAGAGAGGCTATTAAATGATAAAGATTACAAAGTGATGATTTGATAAAAGTCCTATAAAATTTCATGAATTAAACTTCTTGAAGAGTTGTGATAACTTGTATAAAGATCCTATGGTGTAACTAGTATTATCTCTAATAAAAGCAGTAAAGTTATCTCCAAGGGAACCGTAGGAGCGGGAAACATGTGTGTGTGCTCGTAGCTATGCTTGTCAAGACAGAATAGTGGAGCGAACGAACGAGGGAAGCGAGTGAGTGCGTGAGTGAATGAGTGAGTGAATGAGTGAGTGAATGAGTGAGTGAATGAGTGAGTGAATGAGTGAGTGAATGAATCCTTTTGAAGAGCTGTTGAAAGCGTAATTGATTCCACTTGCATTTGTCCAACGTTATGAAATCGTAATGCTGCGTTGCAGCTTTTATAATAGAATCCTTCTTTGCAGATGATTCGTAAATGCGGCTTCCAATGTCCATTTGATATACTTTAGTATCGACGGCTCTATAGTCGTTAAATTCAGTCTTCTCTTGTCACTGGGAATTTCCTTCAATGTTCCACCAAACATGATTAATGACAGTACAAACCAGCACGATGTAATGCAGCAATGGTTATCGCAGTGATTTTAGCCATTTTTTAAACATCAATACTATAGGTATTGATTACATAATTGGTGTAATCCGAATGGTTGTTGCATCCAAGACCGCCAATATGCAGGATTTTAAGTAATGGTTTGAATAGTGACTGATGAAGCGTAAATGCAACAAATGAGAAGAAATATTGGGATGTTGTGCGTACGTTTAAATATAATGGCACGTTTCATGCTGAAACTGTAACTCAAAACAAGACTCTGAATATGGACATCTGAACTCCACACTATGATTCAGTATATTCTCCAATGCGTTGCAGAACGAACGAACGAACGAACGAACTAACGAGCGAAGCGAGTGAGTGCGAGTGCGAGAAAGTGCGAGAGCGAGTGAGTGCGAGAGCGAGTGAGTGCGAGAGCGCGAGAGTACGAGAGCGAGTGAGCTTATGCCGATACTTTCGACGTTAGTCGTACCTAATCTCGAAAGAGATCTTGAGAATTAAGTATGATTATTGAATAAATCAACTGAATTCATTGACGAGTGAAGCGAATGAGTAGCGAATTCATTTGAAAGGTATTTTTATTATCAATTTCTATGACTGATTTCTATGCAATTTCTAATACTCATTTTTATGAATTCTTTCATTTGGATCATTGTACGGTTCCAATTACATTGAAACATTCACTTATTCCAAGTGGATAACTGCGAAATTGACAATGGTATCTTCACTCTTTCATATATTGATTCATGGAAATTTGGTAATCGAATAGTGCTGCGAAGCAGTACTATGAGTGCTTGATACTCACGAACGAACGAATAGTGCTGCGAAGCAGTACTATGAGTTCTTGATACTCACGAACGAACGAACGAACGAACGAACTCACCTACTCACTCACCAACTGACTGACTCACTGACTCACTGACTCACTGACTCACTGACTCACTGACTCACTGACTGTCTGAGTGAGTAAGTGAGTGATTAGAGTAGCCAGAACACAAATCGTTGAAACCAGCCCTTATTACGAATCGCTTGTTTGCATGTCGAGTATTTCTCTCTTATTACACACTAATTGATTCTCTTAAGGGTCAAGAATATCCCCATAGCTTTTTTTGCCAACTCACAGTTCCATGGTATTCTGCAGAATATTTCTAGCACTGAATCTGACACTGGCAAAGTATAAAATCAGAGCCGAACCAAACAGAAATCACTAAAGGTTATAAATAGTATAACTAAGTTTTACTTTGGATTTGAGGGACTTTCAAACCCTAGTGTATATTTCATGGTAGACGTACCCACGTCTGCAAGTAATGGAGGGGAATCCTCTAAAATTACTCGCTGTCAGTCCTTAGAGGTTAGTTGTAAGAGGTGTATAATACGCAGCCAAGGTGTGCAAGATGTCAGAGTCAATCAGCTGATTCGCAGACCCAGTTGCAGTTTTCGTAACCCGATATGTATACTTTGATCTAGGGCACCTTTCTGTAGACACTAATGATTTTAGTTGGTTTGGTATATGAGAAGATATTAACTATACCAACAACTATAAAAAACTCTAACACATTCACATGCATTGCAATTCAGGAAATCAATTGCACCTAATCACCTAGTCTATATTCTTGGATTCGCAGCCAATAGTGAATAGAGGCAAGTTGGTTACATCAGTGATTCTGATTGGTTGGTTAAAAGACGAAGTTGGAATCAAAAATTCAATATAAAGAGAATGTGAAGAACAAAGAAGAGTGTGAAATTAAAGATTTAATGTGATACATGATGGCTGATTTCATACATTACTAATTCTATTTCCTTGTACACTATTTCCTTGTACACTATTTCTTTGCACACATATTCCTCACTGGGCAATCGTTGTTTTTCGGACCGGACACTTCCATCGATCAACCCCGGGTCAAGGATATCCGCACATATGAAATTGATTGCAGAGTTTAACAATGCAATCCGAAAGTACTACCCAGGTCAATGCTATCCATGTAAACAATACAGATATCACCACCAAACATCCAAGCTCTAAAAATATGATTTAAACCCAATTGCACTCTCACAGGCATTGAGCCACCACCCATGAAATTAGCAATAATGCGAGTCACAATAAATTAAAAATTAACTTCATCCGTAAAGTAATGTCCTTATCCAACAAATTATCTGTTAAAGACTTGGAAGTCACCGGCAAGCGTGTGTTCATCAGAGTGGACTTCAATGTTCCATTGGATGGTACCACCATCACCAACAATCAAAGAATTGTTGCTGCCCTTCCAACCATCAAGTACGTGTTGGAAAAGAAGCCAAAAGCTGTCATTTTAGCCTCCCACTTGGGAAGACCAAATGGCGAAAGAAACACCGAATTCTCCCTTGCTCCTGTTGCTAAGGAATTGGAAAAGCTCTTGGAACAAAAGGTTGTGTTCTTGGATGATTGCGTTGGTTCTGAAGTTGAAAAAGCTGTAAACAGTGCCACTGAAGGTTCTGTTATCCTCTTGGAAAACTTGAGATTCCACATTGAAGAAGAAGGTTCTCAAAAGAAGAACGGCGAGAAAATTAAGGCTTCAAAAGAAGACGTTGCTCAATTCAGACAAGGATTGACTAACCTTGCTGATGTCTACATCAATGATGCTTTCGGTACTGCACACAGAGCACATTCATCAATGGTCGGATTGGACCTTTCCCAAAAGGCTTCCGGATTCCTCATGGCCAAAGAATTGGAATACTTTGCCAAAGCTTTGGAAAACCCAGTGAGACCTTTCTTGGCCATCTTGGGTGGTGCCAAGGTTAGTGACAAGATTCAATTGATTGACAACTTGTTGGACAAGGTTGATCTTTTGATTGTCGGAGGTGGTATGGCTTTCACCTTCAACAAGATCTTAAACAACATGGCTATTGGTGACTCCCTTTTCGATGAGGCTGGATCCAAGAACGTGCTCAACTTGGTTGAAAAGGCCAAGAAGAACAATGTTGAGATTGTGTTACCTGTGGACTTTGTGACTGCTGATGCTTTCAGTAAGGATGCTAACACTGGTGTCGCTACTCAAGAAGAAGGTATTCCAGATGGCTGGATGGGTTTGGATGCTGGTCCAAAGTCCATCAAGTTGTTTGAAGAAACCGTGGCAAAGGCCAAAACCATTGTCTGGAACGGTCCTCCAGGTGTTTTCGAATTCGAAAAGTTTGCCACCGGTACTAAGGCTTTGTTGGATGCTGCCGTGAAGTCTGCTGAAGCTGGTAACACCGTCATCATTGGTGGTGGTGACACTGCTACCGTTGCCAAGAAGTTCGGTGTGGTTGGTAAATTATCCCATGTTTCCACTGGTGGTGGTGCATCTTTGGAATTGTTGGAAGGTAAGGAATTGCCTGGTGTTGTTGCTATTTCTTCCAAGCTTTAATGAAGTGCGTATAGTTACGGTGTGTCACTTGATATTTTGTAGGTGGTATTACTGTTGGTAATTTACATCAACATGGACCATGCTGGACATCGTAGTGAATGTGATGATTTCTTGTACCTCAAACGACAATTTCGTAGTCAAACGTAAAATACTATTAGTACGTTATACCTTAGGAAACAACCTGGAAACAACCTGGATTAAAAATTATACTTGATATCTCTCAAAGACATTCGACTACAGATACAAGTCTCTGCCATAAGCTGGAGTTCCGTAAACTTGAGAATTGTGTAATCTTGCATCTGTTCTGGTTTTTGGAATAACCGTGATAACACTGAGGTTAGCCGCAGCATAACTCGTAAACTTTAATTGGAGGTGGTTACACATGCAAATCAAAGTCATTGACAAGTTATTAGATACACCTAACCAACATCCAATAACCCTGATAGTGTGTCGCTCCACTACTCTACCTATTGATTGAATGTCCCATTGAATATCCCAAATACATACTCATCAAATGCAACCCGATATCTTTTCAACCGTCTTTTACATCTCTTGTGACTTGAGCCCTGTGCATTTTCCGGGAGGCGGTGAATTGTTACACAAACCTTTGCAACATCAAGAAACGATAAGGAATAAAATTGATACAATTCAACTAAATCCAGTACTCCATTACATGACACTCCAGCTTAACATCACATTCTACGCCAGCTAACCATCACTCTATGTTAGCAAACTCTGTATAGAGATGTTTGCCATTCATTACACTGTTTTTCAGTCTGATATGAATGACCCCATAAAACCGGATATCGCGCCTGAAATCCGGCCAATAAATGCGATGTCGATCACAAAACCTCATCAAGGCTGAGTACACACTAAAGACATGCACCATTAGCCGATAACTTACTTTCTAATGCATTATCACCATCTTTTCATGATGTCTTGATCATGCCTCATGCAAGGATAACCACCTGCGTAACGTGTGGTTTGTCTCGGATGTATTTGCTTTCGTATAGAAATGCGCGTGGCGGCTTCTTTTTTTTGGTACAGAATTCGTATAAAACCCAACGATCTCGTCCCCAGAAAAACGCATGAAACTTTTAAATGCATTCTTGATCTTGCATGTTGCTTTGGGTGGTCTCGTTCTCGAAACCCGGGACTCTGATTTGAATGATATAGATGTCATGGAGAAACTAGGAGGAGGTCGTGGTGGCGGTGGTGGTGGCCGTTCAGGTGGTTCCAGTGGTGGTTCCAGTGGTGGTTCCAGTGGTGGTCTGTCATCAGGAAGTTCTGGCTCATCTGGGTCGTCTGGGTCGTCTGGGTCGTCCGGCTCATCTGGCTCATCAAACACTGGTGGAACTCCAAAAGGAGACCCTCCTCCATTCACTCCAGGTACTGCTCCTCCCCCATTTACACCAGGTAATGGTCCTCCAGGATCAAACGTTGGTCCTCCTCCAGGTCCTCCTCCAGGGTCAAATGTAGGTCCTCCAGCAGGTCCTCCCCCAGGATCAAATGTAGGTCCTCCAGCAGGTCCTCCCCCAGGATCAAATGTAGGTCCTCAAGGAGGGTCTCCCAACCCACCTCCCAACATGGGCAATCCCTCTAATGGAGCGAATCCTGCCCTCATAGGTGCTGGTTTGGGTGCTGGTGCTGGTTTGGGTGCTGCATCTGCTGGAAGAGGCCATGGGCAACGAAACCGAACTGCAAACGCAGCTTCCCAAATTGAGTACTCCTGGTTGTATATTGTGTCTGCCCAAGTTGCAGTTGGTGCTATTGTGTTATAGTGACGTATAATGAATACCAATAATAGTTTAGCTTTTAATTATGATTAGCTTGATTGGGCTTTGTATGTATATAAATTGATTTCGATATGAAATAATTGAGTATATGGTGGTTTTGGTATTGCCATTTATATGGTGGTTGTACCATTATCGGATTATTGTACTATTTTTATTCATATCATTATCATACATTTTGAATACATTTCTATTGGACTCCTCGTCTCTCATTGGTGAATTCAATCTCGCATACATAATTTCGCAGCAGTGTGTACTTTCGGTCAAGTCAAGTCGCTCTGGTGCTGCTCCGCAGCAGTTTATACATTCGGTCAACTTCATGTCCCCTTGGATTTTCTGCTTAATCAAACATAAAACAAACCCCCAGAATAAACTTGCCAAAATATCATCAAGCCAGAGTAAAATAAACGAGTGAGTGAGTGCGTGAATGTGTTCGCTCGTTTGTATTTAGGTTGTGTATCGAAGAATGAGGACATAGAGTAGTAATCCACCTAATCTGGAGAGTAAAAGAGGATTACTCGTGCAGAAAATAGAGAGAGTAGCGGTTGAATTGTAGCAATACGAAACTTGAAAAGATAACGAGCAAAGGTCCAAATAACGAAGCGAGTTCTCATAACGAAGCGAGCTCTCATAGCGAAGCGTCTTCTTGAGTGAGCTTGCCAGGATAATTTTTCAGTCATTTCGTTTAAACTCTACAGATTTAGGCCAATTACATCACTATATTCAATTATTAATCATCTTATGAGAACTATAGTTTATCTTTCAGATACATTCATCGATAATTATCACCTGTCATTTAATCCTTTAAATCATTCAACTTCTCTGGTTGGTCCAAACGTCTATGGATCAACCCACAAACCAGATTACTGATTCAAATTCAAAATACCCATATATATTCATAATTATTTGTACTCATATGTACTCACAAATACTCATACCCATATATATTCATACTCATATATATTCATACTCATATATACTCATACTCACAAGTACTCACAAATACTCAAACTCATATATACTCATATCCTCCTAGATCTTTATGTGATAGAAATCATGTATCAGTCAAGAATGTACAGTTTATCGGATCAACCAAATTAAACCCAACATTCATGAGAGATCATAGTCACCGTGAATAAACTCACTGGAAAGATCATAGTTTTTCACTCACTCGCTTGCTCGCTCGTTCGGTCGTTTGCATGCAACAAAACCAAGTCGGGTAATTTCAAGTACACCTACATCTTATTCAATTCTAATATTTTCTATACACGCAAAGGAATCCTAAAGAAAGCTACCCAGCCCAAAGAGTGCACCTTATAACTTTGACTTACCATCCACAATTCTTCCCCAAGCATCTTCAGTCAACTCCTCATATCTACCACCATTTAACCAGTAAATCAAGTCGTCACCATTGTCACCCTTTGGAAGCTTTTGGTTTTTAAATTGATTCTTTGGCACCTTGTGGTTGTGCTGAGCTTCGATTTGGGTGGCAATCTTAATAAACTGAGGAACAGCGTATTTGGGTAAGGAGTCCTTAATATGATTATACAACTTTTCCAATAATTCAGGATGTTTTGATTTGTCATTGTATTCCTCCTTAGGTTCAAGAACGGCAAAGCCAGCTCTACCTTCATACTTTGGAACACGGACACCAACAACCACACTTTGGTTGATGGTTTTTGACCCCATCATCTCATTTTCAACTTCAGAAGCACTCACATTTTCAGATTTCCAACGGAATGTATCTCCTAAACGATCAACAAAGTACAACATTCCATTTTCATCCATTTTCAACAAGTCTCCTGATCTGAACCATGCATCACCTTTTTTGAACACATCACGTACAATCTTTGACGAAGTTGCATTTTCATTCCCATAGTAACCTTGGAATGTTTCTTCAGGCTTTTCGGCATTTATAATACGCATCAATAATTCACCTTGTTCATTTGGAGCAGCCTTGACAGCCAATCCTGTCTTTGGGTCTCTCCAGATGGTTTCTTCATCATCTGGGTCCATTTTGACTAAAACTTGAATCATGGATAAGAAGGTATTGATCATGGTACCATATTTTCTACAAGCTCCAACACCGTAATCTCCGTATTGTAAACTTGTTGTTGCGAGAGGAGATTCAGTTGAGGCATAGAATTCACCAATAGCTTTAACGTTGAATTTGCCCTTGAATTCTCTCCAAATGTCAGGTCTTAATCCATTACCGTAGGCAATTTCAACAGAGTGAGATTTTTGATCTGGATGTTCTTTGGAGTTCAAAAGGTAACGACAAACTTCACCAACGTATTGGATATGCGTAGCTCCAGATAAACGAGCTTGAGTCCAGAATGAGGTTGCCAGGAATTTTTGCGACACAGAAACACAACCACCAGCAATGATGGTGGGACACACACCAAGCATGGCGGCAGTGGAATGGTACAAAGGCATGGCTGTTAAAACAGTGGAGTTCTTATCCACTTTCATGATGTATCCAAACACCGTACTTGCCAAGAAGGTTTTTCTCCATGACATGATACCAGCCTTAGGTAAGCCTGAAGTACCAGAGGTGAAAATCAACAATGCTGCTGCGTGGTCTGGATCTTCTGGCCTTCTTGTGTTGTCTGGAGCTCTGTATCTTGGAGATTTTGAGTTCATAATGACTTTGTATAAGGCGTCTTCGTCCAAGTAGTTCAACTTACAGTTTGGAAGTTCTTCTTTCAAGGCTGCTTCGGTTGCTCTGATTGGTTCAGCACAGTCTGGGTCGATAAATACTTGGGCACATTCAGAAACTTTCAAACAATGAACCAAAGGTTTGTCCTTTGTGTTGAAGTTGAGGAAGGCTGGTAATGCACCGATATTCCAAAGTGCCAACCATAAGAACAAGAACAAAGGCTTGTTCATGCAATCAATTGCGATTGTGTCTTTGGAGCTGACACCATACTCGTATTTTAAGATGTGAGATAATCTCAACACTATGTTATATAACTCCTTATAGTTGTACTCTTCAAACGCAAACTGGTCGTCGTACACTTTGAATCCATTGGAGTCTGTTTTTAAGGAAGGTGGATTCTTCTTTGGTCTTGGGAACACGAGAGCCCTCTTCTTCTCGTTCTTCTTCACAGAAGCTTCAAAAAAGTACCAAAAACTGGCCTTATTGCGGTACACACTGTAAAAGTATGGAATGGCAGAGCGTATCACTTTTTGCGTAACCAAAAAGTCCTCCAGGAGATGGTACTTGGATTCTAACAATTGCGACCCAAGGATCCCTGCTGCCACGAGTTCTGCTGCTGGCATTTTTCTTTAATCTTTGTTTTTTTTTGTACTTGTATGGAATTATTGCTAAACCTTTAGCTTTTATATCAAAACCCTTGTCTCCGCATTCTGCATGCGATTTTTTTATATCGCCAGATTCCTCCCTCCCAGCACTAATTGTGTGGAGACACAAGGTATCTTTGGGGTACGCTTAGCTTTTTGCTTGTATACCTATGCTTGTAGTTCCTTGGTGTATTGCCCTGTGTCTGTTACAGAGCCCCTACCAGCTCGTAACTCCCAACCCTTGGAGGTCAGAATCACATGCTTCCCCAGTATAAGCACATGGGATTTCAGAATTTCTCCAACAAAAAAAACAATTCACATAGCTCGGCTTTTTGAGTTATGTAATCTCTTTGCTGAGTAGGTTTATATTTAAGCTTTCTGCTTGGTGTTATCTATTGGTGATTGCGTTTGATTTGTCTTGAACTACGATATTAAGCCCATAACAGGTGTTTGTGCTATTGAGTATTTTTATGGTGGTTATCAGTACTAGTATTGGGGTATTATTCATCATCAATTGACACAAACCCAAGGTGTACAATATGCATTCTTATCAAGAAATCAAACAATTAGATACTGAGAGTTGTGCAGCGAATGAGCGAAGCGAATGAGTTAGCAACAACACTGAGCTATCGAATGAGCGAAGTGAATGAGTTACCAAAAACACTGAGCTAGCGAATTAGTTAGCATAAACACTGAGCTAGCAACAACACTGAGCTATCGAATGAGTTAACAAAAACACCGAGCTAGCAACAACACTTAGCTAGCAACAACACCGACCTAGCGAATGAGTTTGCAAGATTTTCATCTTACTTCACACCATTAGGTTTTCACTTGAATTCTTTTTGTCATACATGCTGTGCGGGATGTGGAGTCTAGGACTGTATAGTGTCAGGTTTTCTTGACTCCAAGCACAAAGTTGTATAACGGTAGTGTGGTTTTCGGAGCGATACATGGAACATTCTGAGAGTTGAATTCCGGGACGAACCATGTGGGATTGCTAACTGGTTATCACTATCTGGGATCGCTAACTGGGAATCACTATCTGGGATCACTATCTGGGAATCACTATCTGGATCACTATCTGGATCACCACTTGGGATCACTATCTGGGATCACTATCTGAGACCACTATCTTGGATCGCTATCTGGGAATCACCACTTGTGATCACCACTTGGCATCACTATCTGGATCACTATCTGGATCACTATCTGGATCACTATGTGGGATCACCACTTGGATCGCTGTCTGGGACGATTCATCCGAAACGCTACATGGAATCACCATTTGGGACATCACTTTTGTTAGAATCTTCCTCAAGCTGTAGCATGCTCAAGGGAGTGCCCTATGAGTAGAATACACAAAAAAAACTCCAATTTGGCTTTCATTAGCCAAAAAATGTGGTGTCACTGCCTGTCAGTACAGTTCAATTTCCCCAGAAAACGCACGTTGTTATATGGTGTCAGTACCTGAGAGTACAGTTCAATTTCCCTAGAAAACGCACGTTGTTAGTGGCGCTCACCGACAACGGCAAAATCGAATGACTTTGCAGCCAACGTCAGACATGACACCTGAAGTAGGTATGGGTAACGAGGAAAGTATAACCTGGCATTTATCATCATCCGTATATCGCCAGCGCTCCCGTAAACTCGCCCAAAACTCACTCGCTTCGCTCGTTCGTTTTTGCAAGTGAGATACTAATGCTTGAGTAATTCCGTGAACTTTGATTCCTCGCTTCTTCGCATCGCATCTTCATTTACTAATTTCTTTGGTCGTTCTTTGTCTTCTGCAATCCTTTATTTGCCAACTGATCTCCTGTGCTGGAACCATAACCAGTGACTTGGATGGCCAAAACACAACTAAAAGGGTCGGTAAGTTGACATTGACATACGGAAATATGTAAAGGAAACCCAGAATTTTGAAAACAAGGTAACTTGAGTGGGAATACATCAACCAAAGTAGAGAGTGTAGGAACTGCATAATGGTTTTCTTGGTGGTTTCCGTATGCTCTTTGATAAATTAAGAGAGAAAGCAAAGCATTAACAACCCAGAATGACCCCTGTAGCTGCCAGTATCTGTAGTGACATGATCTTATGAAAACGTGCTCGTTCCAACTGCTGAGCATTCCACTGAGGAATCGTATTGCGAAGCGAGAGATTTGATATAGGTGCTGAAGTTAAGATCTTATTTCGCAGTCGATAGTCCACCAACTCTGCTTGCGTATTAGTTGAGTATTTGGGGTTTCCTGCTGCCGCAAAGAAAAAGAAGTGGGGAAAGATCGACTATATCCTTTGTGTCATGAGTTTCATGAGCTTTATGAGCTTCATGAGCTCTATGAGCTTCATAAGCTTTATGAGCTTTACTTCGCTAGTTCGTGTCAGATATATGGATTATCACGTTTGAAAATTCTGCTTTCATAAGTACTTCATAGAGTATACTCTATACATTGGTAAAGAAATTTTTGCAGCCAATAAATTAACGTAACCTGTTGATTGAAACCCAACTGACACTCCTAGAGGCAATTTTCGGAGAAATATGTTCAGGCAAGTACTAATAACACTTTGGTTGTTGTAGATCACCGTAATGTATTGCTCGAGCAATACCACGTGGGTAAGGTAATTGCTCAGCTTGTACACCAGCGACACTGTATTGTTTTTTGAAAGTAAGCAAGATAATGAAAACCTCAAAAGGATTCAGAAACGAGCAAAAGAGCATAAAAGCACTCATAAACGAATACAAAAGAGCATAAAAGCACTCATAATCGAATACAAAAGAGCAAACACTCAAAAACGAGCACCGTAACACTCAATCACTTTGATAATGACTCGCTATCAGTCACTTGCATTTATAAAGTCAGTAAGATTGCTTGTATTTGGCAGTTGTCATTAGCACCTCAAACTTTTGTTTCATTTCATCAAGTGTGGAGGTGTCAATGTTGATGTCCTTTTTGATGTGGTCATCATCAATCAGAATATTGCATTCTTAAAATCCTTCTTTTAACGCTTTCTAAAGTACGTTTTCGCTTGTTTTAATGTGTAACCATATTCAGTTTGAGTTCAGTATCGAGTAGTTCATACTTTATTCTTAAGGGTGACATTAAAGCGAAAGTCTGTGTAAGGGATTTTTGGAACCAATCCACTACATGCTGCGCAGATCCAGTGACAAAAAGGTCATTAACAGAGCAAGGTGTACTGGACTGCATGCACGAGTTGGTCACATTAGGGGTTGTAAAATGCCAGCGTCATCATCCACAGCTTTGACACTATTTTCTGAATCATGCACATATACCAGGCGAAACCGGACTTTTTGAGTTCATAAACAGTTTGTCCACACAAGCCACAACCGTTTGTGAATATTCTCGTTTTGTGCAAATCTTGTGAAGGGCTTTAGAAATCATTGCTTAAGATCATGAACTTTGAAGAGTACTATAGAAATTATTGCTTAAGATCATGAACTTTAAAGAGTACTTTAGTGTCAGTAAGTACCACATCATAGATGTTCGTTATAAGACTTTCAAGTTCTCTCTTCATAGTTTTGGATCAACTTTGTCGTATCAGGTCAAGGAAAGCAATCTATGATTTGTAGAACATGGGTAATGATCTCAAAGCTCTAGAGTTTTTGAGATCTCGAATCAGGGAAAGAATTGAGTATCGTAATTGAGATTATCAAGAGAATTCGGAAATGTCCGCATATTGGCTTGACCAGGTGAGTATTGTGGGCCCAAGAATGAAATTGATGAGGAAATTGTGAGGAAATTGATGAGGAAATTAATGAGAATTAATGAGTTACTAAGAAAGACCCATACCACAAGCTCCCCGTACGCCCTCACACTCCCTCACACTCATAAAACTCCCCCACACTCGCTTCGCTCGTGTGTGAACTAACTCGCTACTATTTTCTTCGCGCGATAGCTCATTCGTTCCAAAAAACCATGTTCACTCGAATCAGCAGGCTAGCTGCCCGGCGTATTCCCATCCAAACCAACATCCTTCTCAGCAAACAAACCACCCTACCACGCCAATTCGCACTCAAGTTTCACACTTCGGCAATTTCCAAGGCAGCAGAGTCTGTTTTGCCCAAAATAGAGCCAACGCCACCGCCAAACTATCCGGTAATTTCAAACCCAAAGGTTGCATACTGGCTTTTTGGTACATCATCGCTCATCTTCGGAATAGTGGTGTTGGGAGGTCTCACCCGTTTGACTGAGTCCGGGTTATCCATAACCGAATGGAAACCAGTCACAGGAAGCATCCCTCCACTCAATGAAGAAGAATGGCAAGCGGAATTCGAAAAGTATAAGGAATCACCAGAGTTCAAGCTTTTGAACTCACACATAACTATGGAAGAATTCAAATTCATCTTTAAGATGGAATGGGGTCATAGATTGGTAGGAAGAGGAATCGGGATGTTCTTCCTTCTTCCTGCATTTTACTTTTGGAAAACAAGCAAATTCAGTAAGCACACCCTGTTACGTGTACTTGGGCTCAGCGGACTTTTGGGGCTCCAAGGGCTTATTGGTTGGTGGATGGTGAAGAGTGGCTTGGATCAAGAATCTTTGGATGAACGTAAATCAAAACCAACAGTCCTGCAGTATCGTTTAACAACCCACTTGGGAACCGCATTTTTGATGTATCTCGGTGTTTTATGGACTGGGTTGCAAATTATCAATGAAAACAATTGGGTCAACTATAAATCCTCACCCACCATCCTTAACAACCCAGCACTCAAAAAAATTCGTGTGTTCGGCTTGGCTTTGTTAGGTCTTACATTTATTACTGCAATGTCTGGTGGAATGGTGGCTGGTTTGGATGCTGGGCTCATTTACAATACTTTCCCTCATATGGGTGATGATTGGGTTCCATCCAAATCAGAATTGATGTCCCCAGTGTTCTCTAGATTACCTGATTTATCCGACTTATGGTGGAGAAACCTTTTGGAAAACCCAACCACAGTTCAATTGGTTCATCGTGTGTGTGCTACAACAACCTTTTTCACTGTTTTTGGTGGTTACTTTTGGATCAATAAACATAAGGCCCTTATTCCAAAAAATGCTGTAAGGGCCTTCCACTCGGTCATGGGTATGGTTTCTTTGCAAGTTGCTTTAGGTATCTCGACTTTAATCTACTTGGTTCCAATCCCTCTTGCCGCAGCACATCAAGCTGGGGCCTTGGCCTTGTTGACTGCATGTCTTGGCTTTTCTGCTAGATTAGCTAGACCAAGAAGTGTGATTATGAAGATGTTGAAGAAGTGAAAATTGATTGTCATAAAGAGTTGAAATTACTCAATTGTATATAAATTATTTTGTATATAGAATTTCATGTATATATTAGAAAGCATAAATGAGTAGAGCTAAACAATATTACTTGACAATATTTGTCTGAAGGTTCCACTTATTCCTATGGGTCAAAAAAGACGACCTCGGTGAGGGTCGAACTCACGATCTTAAGATTAACAGTCTTACGCCTTAGCCAACTTGGCCACGAAGTCTTTGATGGTGAAAAAAAGATATGGCAAGTACTATTATGTGTATATGCGCTGGAAGTATAGCGGTATGATATAATTTGAAGTTTTATGTGAGGTATAAATTGATTAATTTTTAAAATGTAAATCTATAGTTTGGATTTTATGAATAACCCCCAACTCTATACAAAACGAAAAATTGAAACCTTTGGTAATTCACAAGCATTGTAAGCTGCAAACTAACGAGCGAAGCGAGTTAGTGAGTGAACTTGTGAGTGAGTGAGATATTCTTATACAATTATTATATTCTTATATACTTTCTTCTTATATTCTTATACACTTCTATTCTCATTCTTATATCCTTATTCTTTTATTCACATTATTGCGGTATGGGTCCTTATAGTTTAGATCCATCCTTAAATAACTATATCAACCCACTGGATATTAAACAAACTCAAAAGTAGCAAACTATGGAGAAATCTACAAACATTGGAAACTGCGTATTGGCACGTAATGCTGGTTAGAATTTTGCGTATTGGTGAGTGAAGATTTCAACCACCTAATAACAGCCATTCTGATGATTGGCACGTTAATGCTGGTTAGAATTTTGGGTATTGGTGAGTGAAGATTTCAAACACCTAATAGCAGCCATTGTGATGATTGTAAGGAGGTTGATTGAGTTTTCTGGTATATGATTTTTGAACTTTTTGTTCTGTACTTTGTTGTATTGTTTCATTTTGTTTGAGTTTTAGAGATAATTGCAACCAATTCTACAGAAATTTGGTCTATTTTTCCATAAGTGATGCGAAATACAAAAAAGGGGTGAGTTCCTAATACATCAGAAGTTTATACAGAGTTTAACGTAAATGGAGTAGGAAAAGATGTCAGTAATTACATGAATTTAGAAGGAAAAGATGTCACTAATTACATAAGATAAGATATATTCACGCACTCACGCACTCACTCACTCACTCACTCACGCACTCACTCACTCACTCACTCAATCACTCACTCACTCACTCACTCACTCAATCACTCACTCACGCACTCACTCACTCACGCACTCACTCACTCACGCACTCACTCACGCACTCACTCGCTTCGCTCGTTCGTTCGTTCGTTCGTTCACCAAATTCTTTTACTAGACATTTCATACCTCATAACATCATTCAACAGCTCATCCAAATTCTTCAACATTTTATTCCTCTTTTCTTCAATAGTTGGAGGAACTTCCCCATCATATAAGAAAGACCTAGTCAACGGATTTATTGAAGATGCTTCAGTATTTGGAATACCTGGAAGAAAAGAATCATCTGGAGAAACTGGGTAATCATGAGGTTCAATATCAAGTAAATTTGAATCTATTGAAAGGAATTTTTCATTTTCACCATTTTTTTCAAAACCATTAACTTTATTAAAACCATTAACTTTGTTCAAGTTTTCAAGTTTGTTGAAACTTTTAATTTTTTCATTTTCATTCTTAACTTCATTACTTTTCTCTTTTGCATGATTTAATCTGACAAATCTAGCAAGTTTTGTAATTGTTAAACCTAATATTAATCTTATCATTAATAAAATGATAAAGATAACAATTATAATAATTGAATTAATTAACCACCCCCATATGCTTGATGAAGGAAATGCAAAGACATAAATAAAATCTGTAATTGTCATACGTAAAAAGCAAACAATTAATGCAAGTAAAGGTAAACCTATACGTTTTGTTAAAACAATATATTCAACTAAATCATGATTTGAATGAGATTTTTGAACCAGTAAAAAATCCAAACTCAATACATGAAGAAAATTCAGATAAACTTTTGGTTTAATTTTGTTAAATTTACTTATAAAACAATGTTTAAGCCAATCAACAAAAATTTCACTACCAATAACAACTATTGCAGGACCAATTATTGCACCAAGCCAAATATTCCAAGCTTTCCAACTATTTGGAATAATTCCCAGTTGACTTGCATGTAATTGAATTAAATTACGAGTTGCAATAATTCCTAACATTAAAGAAAGTTGAAATCTTTCAGCTAAATCAGACATTGAAACTTGAAATAAACCTTCAATTTCAAATTTTTTAAATACAGCACCTTTTAATTCTGAAAATTGATTTGAAAGTAAAAGTGCCATTAATGCATTTGAATATGAATTTGCTGCCACATTTAATGAAACTGTTTGATAAATTAATATATAAGCATGAAAGCATAAATATAACACCAGTAAACATGCAAAAAAATACATTCTTTTTGAACCCACATCAAGTTTGTATAAT